>BQNB010035767.1:0-50624 GCA_026074375.1 Tanacetum coccineum | reverse complement strand
GGATGATGTAATGGCTAAGTCTTAATAATGATATGCCTCTTCGAGAGAAGAAATCGTTGCACTTAATAAACAAACCAATATTCTAATCGGATTAATAATGGTTAATACAATTTTCTTATATTTGGCTCGACCGCTCTTTTATCTTTTATTAATTAGATCGCGTGGGTTAAAGTGCCTTGAATTGATTGTAGTCACCAACCAAACCGTGTCAATTTATCAGGCTGAAAACCCCCTTTTCCTGTTAGAATTAGGACTAGGACTGACATAGGTTTAGAATAGGATCGAATTAACATAGACTAGATAACCAAGATATTAATTAAATTGATAGATTTAACCTTGCTTTAAGTGTTCGACACCCTACTTACCACTAAACTACTATCGATCGGGTACACTGCCCGTTAAAGTGTTGTTTTTTATTTAGTCGGCAAAATATAAATTTAAAACTTAAATCAATAAAATATACACCACACAACGACACAATCAAGGTACTATAGCTATCAACACAAAGAAAGGTAACAAACATATTTCTAGAGTTTTATATGTGCCTGAACTTGATCGAAGTATGTTAAGCGTGCCATAAATGATAAAGAGTGGCCATGGAGTTTGAAAATGACTCGCGATGCGTTATTATTGATTCTCGCAATTCTAAAATAGCTAGCCTTGATATGATAAATGATAGTTATTACTTGAAGCTTGATGTGCAAATGCTAGTGCTTTTAGTGTTACTAAAGATGATAGTATAGAAGGTGAGGCAACCAAGAGATTTAGTCACATCAATTACAAACACTTGCACATATGTATTCCACTAAATGGTGAGAGATATGCCCACATTAGTGAATTGAATAAGGGTGAATGGTTGTGAATTCACAAAAAGTTACAGGTAGGGGCCCCCCCCCCCTCCACCCTTTCCAAAAGCTGGTGTGAGACGAAGCCATACACAAGTTAAAATCGTAGCATTCTGATATTTGCGGACCTATGTCTACACATCTTAGAGCGGTAATAAATATTTCATTCTTTTCATTGACGTTTATACAAGAATGTGCTAGGTTTATTTCCTTAGCAGCAAAGGTTGAATATTTTCAATATTTAAAAGTTTCAAGAAACTTGTTGAAGTGCAAAGCACAGGACTTTGCGTATTCTGAGAACTAATAATGGTGGAGAATACATGTCAAACAAGTTTAAAGATTTCCTTCAGAAATAAGGAGTTATTCACCAAGTTACAGTTCTATACTCACCCCAACAAAACGGTGTTTCCGAGAGGAAAAAACAGAATGGTTTTGGAGATGGCAAGATCAATGTTGTTTGAGAAGAAACTACTGAAGACATTTTGGGCCTAGGCGGTAGCTACATCTCTATATTTGTTGAAAATTATTAGCAAGAAAAGCTGTGAGTGGTAAAAATCCAGTTGAAACTTGTGGTCTGGGTAACAAACTTACAATTCAACACTTAAAATTGCAATCAGCAGAGATGTTACTTTTGATGAAGGAGCCTACTAGGACTCGAATGTGGATGAAGTTAAAAGGCATGATGATACGTTTTCAAATGAAACGCACCATGATGAAGTTGATATTCCTAAATTTGATATTGAAGACACTACCGACACTGATGTTTTAAGAACAAGACCGGTTGTTGATGTTTACGAGTCTTGTAACTCGGTTATTGAACCTGAAAGCTACATGGATTCCTCCAAGAATTCTGAATGGATTGATGCAATGAAAGCCGAACTTGAAATGAAGCTTGTCGACTTGTCAAAAGGGAAAAATGCAATAGGTGTGAAATGGATCTACAAAACTAAATTTCAGCCCGATGGATCAATATACATGCATAAAGCAAAATTTTGTCATGAAAGAAATCTCTCTCAAGTTCCCGGTGGTAGATTTCAAAGACACTTTTGCTCTCGTTGCTCATCATGATACTATCAAATTATTATTAGCTATAGCTGCTCAAAGAAATTGGAAAAGTCACCATCTTGATGTCAAATATGCATTTCTCAATGGTGAACTTAAGGAGGAGATTTATGTAAAACAACCTAAAGGTTTTGAAGTAGTTGGCCAAGAAGAAAAAATTTATCGACTCTATAAGACTCTTTATGGTCTTAAACAAGCACCAAGGGCGTGGTATGTTAAGATCGATGCTCATCAGATGATCAATACTTCAGGAGGATTCAATTGAGTCAACTATATATGAAGCAATTTAATTCTCAAGAGAGGCTGATTATTTCTCTTTATGTTGATGACTTACTTGTGATCAGAAGCAATGATCATCTTCTTAAATTTCAAGCAATGTATCCCCTTTTTTTGTCAAAGTAATTTTCTCATAAATCATTGTACTTTTTGACACATAACCTTAAAAATTGTTTTACACAAATTTAGCATTTTCTATATCACAAATATAACTTGGCTCAGTCCGGGTTTGAAAAGCCATTGACAAATCTGGCTTTAAGTCGTTTCTCATCACCGGCGACATTGACTTAATCATGTCTGCATCTTTCCTTTGTAAGGAAACACGAGAGGATATTTAACCAGTGAAGTAGAATTCCATACGGATCCAATCACCACCTTTTCCACGTCACAAGAATCATAAGAAACTAACGAAAATCCTCCTATATTATGTAAGCTCAATGTCATTATCCTTACTTATTAACTTTATCAAATCACAAGCCAGATGCATGCACAATAACACGTATACGTAAATTTGCAGGGAAAATCAATTAGTCTGATAGTGATCGTAACTAATGGAAAGTTGGAAACATGTAAATGTGATTCAAGAATGAAAGTTGTCGATTCGTGTTGATAATGTGTTATCGTTTACGAGATTGTTGGATGAGATTTGTTGAGAGAAATAAAGGGATTGTGTGATAAGAAGCTAAAAATAGTAAGAAATGTGTCGAAATTGAAGCATAAAATGGATTAAATGTTGCACTTGTAAGAAGATTGTTAGTACAAAAAATGTTATGAGTTAAAAGGATAGATCTAAATGGTTATTGGGCTGGGCCAATGGATGTGATCTTGTACTAAATCAAGTGATGATGATGATTTCCTTCACAAATAAAGACAAACCGTTAGTCTTATCGTGGGGACGGACCCCACGATTAGACTCCGGCATAAGAGTAAGTATTCATACTTTGTCAGAGAACGTCAGAGTATGTGTATGTGTAGAATGTGGTCAGAAAATCATACCTTTTGGAAGTAAACACATGATATTAACCCATTCTTTCCAACCTTTTTGAAAGGTTCTTTTAATCCCATTAAAGATACTTCTAAACAACGCTTTTTTTAGTGTACCTGTCAAATCGATAAACCTTAAGCCCACAAAAATAAGCTTAGACAAATGCCCCTAAGAAGTTTTATGTTGCTGCTTTGGAAATATTGTATGTCATGATTTATAAGTCAGGACCAAAATAAATTTATTAGACGTGGACTGAAAGCAAAGAGATGTTTGTTCCTGTTAGTACAAAAAATGTTATGGGTTTAGAGGATGGATCTAAATGGTTATTGGGTTGGGCCAATGAACGTGATCTTGTACTAAATCAAGTGATGATGATGGTTTCCTGCACAAATAAAGACAAATCGTTAGTACCGGCGTAAGAGTAAGTATTCTGTTTTATCAGAGAATATCAGAGTATGTGTGTGTGTAGAATGTAGTCAGAAAATCATACCTTCGTGGTCTTTTACCTTCTGACTGATTTGACTGGTTAGTCCAACTGCTTAACTGTCATCACTATCTTTTACTTCTCATCTTGGTCGTTGACTCGGAGGTCATTATAGTGGAAGGCATCGGGGGGGACTTGTATTTACCTATACGAGGGATAAACAAATCAGTCGGTGTTGGTTTTTACTTTCCTTTTTCATCTTCTCTAACTGTAATCACCATTGTTCAAAATTTCTTCAAGCTCTCAATTCTGTACCTTTTGTTCCCCGTTTCGAAGAATTTTAAGCTTTCAGGTTAGGCCCCGATCTTTGTTTACTTTATCATGGGCAGTATTACAGATATAAAGTCGGTTCTTACTCTAAAAAAAAATTGTGAAAGGTATCATATTCCTGATAAAGTTCATCCACAATTATCTAGCCCTAACCAAACAATTCATGAAATGCCTACCGACAAGATAGGTGTATACCCCAGATTCTTCGAGTATGCCAATTTTCGTTTACCACTTTCCACTTTCCTTGTTACGTGCTCAAGACACTATCGTATCCATATCATCTCCAATTATATGTTATTGGGTTCGGCAAGTGTTCATTTGAGATCCTTTGCCGTGTTCACGGTTTTGAACCAACGGTTGGGTTGTTCCGTTGTTTTTATGTTAATTCCAAAAATAAAGGTTGGGTATCGTTTAGTAAATGCCAGGGGAATGATGCTGTGTGTTATACCAAACCGTTAGACTCATTGAAAAGCTGGAATGATCGTTTCTTCTGGGTTGACGCTTTTGCTTGTCCTACCTCCTTTTCATAGAACACTAGCAAAAGTGTGTCAAAATACCCTTTTCCTAAGCCTTTCCAATATAATGCGGAACATTATGCTACCCTTGTTGCGTATCCAGCTCTTTTCCACAAATATCCGGAACCTTTCCTTTGCTTAATAGGAATTAGTCGTAACTATACTTTGGATGAAGATACTTACCCCCAGTTTCTGCGTAATAATGATGAGGGTGGGTGCTTATTGTTATAACTTACTTGTGTTTTTTATTTCAATTATTTTTGCTGACCGCTTTATTCTTTTCTCTTTTTGTGTAGAAATGGATTTGCTCTCCTTTATCCGAACTACCGATCCCACAAAGGTGAGGGTTGGTGAGAGGCAGCGTGTGGAGGGTGAACCAAAGTTGTTGGATACCACTGTGGGGCGTGTTTAGATACTATTGTAGGGCGTGTTGTTCCGCTTTTACCAGTTGCACCAGCTCGTGGTGAGAGCGAGCTAGAGGATAGCGTAGATAGGCTTTTTGACGAAGAAGGTAATGATGGTCAGGCGGAACAAGGTGATTCCGCAAGTGGTGGTCAAGGTGTTGGTATCCAGCCTGTTAGCGAGGCTGCGGAGACTAATATTAAGGATGTGGTTCTGAGGCATTAAGAAAGGCGAAAATCCGTGATTGTTGATTCTGATGAGCCCTCTTATCCTGTTAAAAAATTAAGGAAAGATCATGGAATTTTGGTTGGGACTTCCGTAGCTGGGAAATCTATGCCGGCAATCCAGCGGTTACTTGCTGGAGCTGTGCAGAATGCTGCGGTTAGGGGTGAGCCCGTTCCTTCTTTGCCCTTTGTAACGTCTTATGTGTCCACCACGCCGGAGCGTGAGGATGAGAAGCATACAGATACTTTAGCTAGGGCTAATCTTCAAACTGTTACTGCTCCTCAAAAGTTTGTCATTTCCTCAGAATCTTCTCATCATTCCGGTACTCATATTGTAGAGACTAAGGCTGACTCTCTTATCAGGTCTTCTGCTCTAGCCATGACAACTGCCACTACTGTAACTATAACGGCTGGTGCCGCTGTGGTTGTTAAAGAAACAGTTGCGAAGCCTTCCTTGTTTGCCACTGGTTCTTCTTCTGTTGGTGGAACAGAACCTATCCCAGGTGGTTTTTCTGACCTTACTGGCAATGACTTTTTGGTTGGTTACATCCGTACTGTCATTGAACCTGACTCTGATCTCCAAAAAGTGTATGTTTCGCGATGGAATGTAACCAATGGGTCACGTTTTGATGACAATCAGGATTGCCGTGAGATCGTGGATGAGTTTTCACCCCCAAGTTCTTTGCATCTGTCCGTGGAATGGAGTATGACCAACTCGTCAGATGACTTTGAGTGTTGAGGTAAGAATGCGCGCTGAGTACAACATTAAAGAGAAAAGAATGTTGAAATCTGTTGTTGATGATCAAGCGAAAGTGTTGAAGGTAAAGGAAAAAGAAATGGAAGACCTGAAGGCACAATTATTGTTAAAAGAAGCGGAGGCCGCAAAGGCCATTCGCCTCCGTGTCGAGGCTTCCAAATTTGAAGCCGCTGAGAAATCTCTATAGGATGAGATACGGTCTTTGAAGGAAGGCAATGCTGCCCTTGAGAAGAAAAAGGGTGAGTTGGATGTGAGAGTGGTAGATCTTGCAACTTCGGTGAAGGTCAGGGAGCGAGAGGCTGCTACTTTGGACACTGTGGTTGCAACTGTTAAGTTACAAAATGACAGGCTTATTGATCAGGTATACATCTTTACACTTAATTCTTTCCTCTCTCTTTTTTTTTTCATGATTCTGCGTAATCTACAGATTCATGAGCTAGAGACATCCTCTGCTGAACTTCAGGAGAAAGTCACAGTGTATGAGAACTGCATGAGTTAACTTGAGAAATTCCAGGATGAACGGATGAAGGAGGTGAAAGACAAGTTTGACAAACTAGATGTTGATGTTATTGAGATGGCTCTTCATCTGGAGGAGAGGTTTTATCCTCACCTTCTTACTACCATTGTCGAGCGCAGGTGGCTCCTTACCCATGGCATTAAGCTGGCTATTGCTAAGTGTCTGCATTCTTCGGAATATTTATCTGCCCTTAGAGCGGCCATTAGCAGGGCTATTAAGAAAGGCATGCAAGATGGGTCAGCCGCTAGAATTACCCATGGCTAGAAAGGTAGGGTCTTATCGGATGTTGCTGCATTTAATCCTTCCGCGAAAAGCAATTACATTTCTGCTTTGCAAGAGCTTCAGGACGTAAAATTCTCCTTGCTAGCTGAGTTGAAGTCCAATAAGGATGCAAACATCGAGACTTTAATGAACATTCTTCGTCTAGAAGAGCCTGTTGCTGAAAGACTTGGTTTACAAGAGTCGCAACCTCATGAAGACCAATTGATGGTCCCTATTCTTCATTCTCCAGACTAGACTATCGTGGGTGCCACCTCCCTGTCATTTTCCCTGTATGTTTCCCGTAACCGAGTTCAAAAGATCAGGGTTAATATTGCTAATGATAGGTCGGCCCTCCGTGACGTGTTTGTTTCTATAGTTGAGCCTCTGTCTTCCGTTACTTTGGAAGGTACGGAAGGTACTTCCGGTACTGTTCCCGAGACTACCACGGCCTTATCTGTTACTTTTGCTCCTGTAAGCTCCATTCCTCTTATTTCCATGGATGATTACGAAATTGCACATGCGGATGATCAAGGAAATGTTGGTGCGGATGTTGATCCTTTTCCGAATGTTGATGATGTGGAGCTGATCATTTCTTAGTAAATTCCTATAATGCTTGGACTTGGTCGTATGCGACCTTTTTGTTGTAGCCCCTTTATGTTTGTACAATTTATTCTAAGTGTTTTATCCGTTATATGTCGCGGTCACTTTGGACCTTTTTGTGTGTGGCAACTTATACTTGTATGTTTTTAAATGCCCTAGTACTTGACCATGACTTTGCTATCTCTTTTAATATGACGATATTTTTATTTTGATAGTCTTTATTTGAATACTTGTGGGTTATTCTCCCTGCTATCTTTAAATATCACTATTGTGCACTTGTGATGATAGGCTTAGTGAAACGTTCATGGAACATTTTTTCCAATATTGGGCTTGCAATGCCTCTTATATACTTTTGAGTGAATTGTTAGGTTACTCATCGTTTTGTTATACGGAGTAACATTAATTGGGTCGTGCCCTATTGTGTGCGCGTCTTAATCACAAATATAATAATTTTTCAAAGTAAATAACAAGAATTGAAAGTAAAAGTTGTGAAGGTAGCTAGGCTCCACTTTTTATTTAAAGTTTCAAAAAAGAAAACATTACAATGCATAAAAAAGATAGATTGGACTGCATTACCCCCACCGCGGAGTCTGCATGGGTGGATTGCTTACATTTTGTGGACATAACACTTCTTAAGGTTGCTGATATTCCAAGTCCGCGGGAGCTGCTTCCCGTCACGGTCTCTTAACTTGTATGCGCCCTTTCCAAGTACTTCCGTGACCTCATATGGTCCTTCCTATTTTGGTCCTAGCTTTCCTATGTCTTCCGCATGGCTTGCATCGTTGTTGCGGTATACCAAGTCTCCTGGTTTAAAGCTTGTATTGCGGACTTTTGAGTTGTAATACCTTTCCATCTTTGCTTTGCTTTTTGCTTCTCGAATTGCTGCTTGCTCTCTTCGCTCCTCCAGTAGGTCAAGGTTGATTTCCAGGGCTTCATCATTTTGTACTAAGACTACTTCCGCTGTCCTTAGTGTTGGCATGCCGATTTCTGCTGGGATGACGGCTTCCGTTCTGTATGTTAACAAGAATGGGGTGTCTCCGTTACTAGATTTAATCATTGTGCGGTGTGCCCGTAATACATTAGGAAGTTCTTCCATCTAGTTTTTGCTTTTTTCGTCCAACCTAGCTTTTATCCCTTCTCCAAGACTACGGTTTGCCCTTTCCACTAAGCCATTGGTTTGCGAATGCTTAACAGAAGCAAAATGTTGGCGGATACATAATTTCTCGCACCAGTCCTTAAACGGATTGTCTTGGAATTGTTTTCCATTATCCGAGATGATTTCTCCTGGGAGTCTAAATCCACGAACGATGTTATCCTACATGAATTTTTTGATTTGGTTGCCAGTGATAGCCGCCACTGGTTTTGCTTCAATCCACTTTGTGAAGTAGTCAATAGCTACTATCAGGATTTTGACTTTTCCAGGCCCTTCCGGAAAAGGTCCAGCGATATCAATACCCCACTTATAGAATGGCCACGGAGATGTGATTGGGCTTAGCTTTTGTTGAGGACTCCTTGGGACAGGCTTGTGAACTTGGCAGTCTTGGAATGCCCTTATCAGCTTTCTTGCGTCCTCGTGCATGGCTAGCCAATAATAACCAATCCAAAAGGCTTTCACCACGATGAATCGTGTACCAGCATGCATGCTGCAAGACCCCTCATGTATATCTCTTAGAACATAATTGGCTTGGAGTGGTCCTACACATCACAGCCATGGTCCTAAAAAAGATTTTTTTGTAAAGTGTCCCATTTATTATAGAGAACCGCCATGACTTGTGTTTTACTTCTATCGCTTTTTTCACTTCTACTGGCAATGTTCCGTCCATGAGGTATTTAAAGATGAGAGTCATCCATGTATCCCCTTCTTCTTCTACTACTGCCAAAACTTCCACTGCACTTATCGACTTTTCCTTTAGTTCCTCCACCAACACTTGTTTACTCACATATGCGAAGCTTGTTGATGCTATTTTGCTTAACGCATCTGCCTTTTTGTTTTTGCTTCTAGGAACCTGTTTGATTGAGAATGCTTTGAAGCTGGTGGTGAGCGTTTTTACCATCTCCAAATATCGAACCATGTCGGTTTCTTTTGCAACATATGTTTCATTCACTTCATTGGCCACCAACCGTGAATCAACATTTACTTGGAGGTTTTTTACACCCATTTGTTCCGTGAACTTTAGTCCGGCAATCAAAGATTCATATTCCGCTTCATTGTTTGTTGCATCAAACCTGAATCTTAAAGCATAAGTAAACTCTATCCCTTTCGGGTTTGTGAGTATTAGTCCTGCCCCGGAACCGTCTGTGCAGGATGATCCGTCCGTAAACAAGATCCATGGTTCGGGAAGTTCCTCCTCTTCTCCCATTAGAGTATCCGGAGATTCCTCTTCTAGCCGTTCGACTATAAAGTCTGCCAATATCTACCCTTTAACTGATACTCTGGGTCTGTAATGTATTGCGTATTCTCCCAATTCAATGCTCCATTTTTGTAGCCTTCTTGCTACTTCTGGTCTCGATAATACCTGTTGTATCAGTTGGTCTGTGATGACTATGATTGGGTGTGTCTGGAAGTACCTCTTTAGGCGCTTACTAGCATGAACCAAAGCCAACACTAATTTTTCCATAGACGTGTAGTTTACTTCCGGACCCCTTAACGCTCTGCTAACAAAGTATATAGGCATTTGCTTAGCTTCCCGTTCCGTCATAAGGACTGCACTTACTGTTTCTCTTGCTGCCGCCAGATAAATGATAAGCTCCTCTTTTTCCATTGGTGCAACTAACATGGGAAGTTCGGCAATGAGTTGCTTCATTTGCTTGAACGCTTCTTCCGCTTCTGTAGTCCAATGGAAATCGCTTTTCCTCGTACATTTTTTCAAAGTTTTGAAGAATGGTAATGATTTCTCTGCTGATTTGGCTAAAAACCGGTTCAGACTTGTGAGCTTTCCATTTAACCTTTGCACATCCTTTAAGCACTTTAGGGATGGAAGGCTTAGAACCGCGTCTACTTTGTCCTGACACACTTTCAACCCCCTGGTACTAACTTTGTACCCTAAAACATTCCTTCTTCTATTCCAAAGGTGCACTTCTTAGGGTTTAACTTCATGTTAATTTCTCTTAGAGTTTGGAACGTTTCCTCCATATCTCTAACTATTTCATCCTCCGTGCGGCTTTTGATAACAAGGTCATCTACATATACTTCGAGGTTTCTGCCGATCTGTTTATGGAATGCTTTATCCACCAAACACTGGTAAGTGGCTCTGGCATTCCGCAGGCCAAAAGGCATCTTTGTATAGCAAAATATCCCTTGGCTCGTGATGAAAGCTGTTTTTTCCTCATCTTCTTTTGCCATTTGTATTTGGTGATAGCCTTTGTATGTGTCCAAGAAGCATTTGAAAGGGAATCCACACAGGGACTCTACCTTCTAGTCAATTTCCGGTAGCGGATAACCGTCTTTTGGGCATGCTTTGTTTAAGTCTTTAAAGTCTACACACATCCTCCAACTGTTGTCGTGCTTCTTTATCATTACTGGATTGGACAACCAGTCATGGTAGTGTACTTTCCTCATGATTCCTGCTTCTACTAACTTTTCTACTTCTTCTTGTATTGCCTGATTTCTGTCAGCTGCTTGCCCCCTTTTCTTTTGTCTAACCGGAGAGCATCCCTTCCGCACATTTAAACGGTGCTCCGCGATGTGCCTTGGGACGCCAGTCATGTCCGCAGGCTTCCAGGCGAAAACATCCAAGTTTTGTTGGATCAGGCTACACAACTTGTTGCGACCTTCTTCTGTGAGAGTGAATCCGATCATTATAGTCTATTCCGGATATTCTAGGTTGATTGCCACTTTGATCCTTTCTTCCACCGTTGATTCGTTGTTCGGGAGAGTTCTTTCAGGTCCGGAGACCATTGCGCACTCAAGTGGCACTAACCTACTGCTTTTTAAAGTAATTACCCCTCCTCCTACCAGGATCTTCAGCATTTCGTGAACTGTTGAAGGAACCGCGTGCAATTTCCTAACCCCCGGTCTTCCAATAATTCCATTGTACGAGGATGGTGACCTTACAACTACAAAACTCATCAAAGCTGAAGCGGAATGCTCTTCGTCTCCAATTGTTACCAGTAGTTGTATTTGTCCTATCGGCCATATTATTTCACCGCTGAATCCAATCAAAGGGGTAGTGGCTGGTATCAATTGTTTTTTGATTTCTGGACGGAGTCTGCTAAAGCAATGCTCATACATAATTTCTGAAGCTGATCTGCCATCTACGTACATATGGTGCACGCAGTGGCCTTTTATTTCCGCCTCGATGATCATTGGACCTTCCGTCCCTTTATCTTCCCCTAATGGTGGAAAAAAGATTTCTAAATTAGGAGAGAAACTCTACGTAATTCTTTGTCTAGCCACCCTTTCCCAGGGTTGAACCATTAGGATAGCCATCGATTTATCCTTCCTAGCAGTTTCTCCTTTCTTTATCACCTTAAGTTGCTCCTTTTCGTTGTTTTGTTTGATCTCTTTAATCAAGTGTGACAACTTTCCTGCTTTGAGCATTTCTTTAATCTATTTCCTCAGGTGCATACATTCGTCTGTGTTATGCCCTACTTCTCTATGGAACTCGCAAAAATTTGTTAGCATTTCTTTTTTCTACCGGGGTTGTCATTGGTGGCGGAGCTTTGAATTTTCCTTTGTCTAAAGCAAAAATTTCTTTGGGAGTTTTTGTAAGTAGTGCAAAACGATCTTGCTTCCATTATGACCTTTGTTGGTTTCGGAAGCATCCTTTTTTGTAATTTTGCTTTTGATTAGCTTCCTGCTAATTCCATGACGGGAATGACTACTTCCGTTCATGGTTGGAGGCAGCTACTTCTCCTCAGAGAAATGCTATAGTTACCCTCATCATTTTGTCTACTGACTTTGGGATTTTGTCATGTAGTCGCTTGATTAGCTCGGTATTGGTGATCCCGTGCATAAATCCGGAGATTTTCATGCATTCCGGAGCTCCCTTTACGTCCCTACACTTAAGTTATACCTCCGCACGAACTTTTCCGTAGACTCCCCGTCTCTCTGCCTGATGTTATGGATTTCGACTGGGTCTTTAATGCATTTCTTCTGCTGGAGGTAGTTTTCTAAGAATGCTTTCTTTAAGTCATCATAGCTATCAATTGTTTCCTTGGGGAGGTCATCGAACCATACTCTGGCATTTCTAGTAAGTGTAGAATTAAACATGTGACACCATGTTGGCATTGCCTATCGTTTCGTCTTAGCAGCCGACTAAAAAATCTTTAAATGATCTTCTGGGTCTTCGCTTCCATCATATGTTTTGATGTGACTAGGCATTCTAGTTTTTAGGAAATCGAAGTAACGGATCCGAGGAGTGAAAGGATCTGTTTCTTCACATACCCATGGTTGAGACATGTCATCCTCAACGCTCGACTTTGGCCTTTTTTACTTTTGACTTCCAATGACCTCTGGCGCTACCCTCGCTTTCTGATAACTCCTCCTTTCTTCTCGAGGATGCCCTTTTGTTATAACATCTCTCAGAAGCGGGCTCCGTTGTTCTTGATCAAGAACTTTGGTGGCAGCTTTCAGTGTCCCTATGGCTACTGTGGTACGACCGACGCCTTGAGTCGTCTGAGTATAAGGACACACTTTTCCCCTTGTCTCCGAGCCTGTGGAATACACCCTTTTCCAACCTTTTGAACATCGCTTTCCTTTCTGAACCCTTTTTATTAGGTGACTCGGAGCGGCCACGTCTCGGCTTAGGGCTTCCGGATCTGCTGCGGACATACCTTGGTCCGAGCATTTCCTTCAGACCCTTTCTTCTGATGGGTGTCCCTGACTCGAATGATGTAAGGTCTCCTCAAAGTTGAGATGATCTTTTACTGCCTTAAGCTTTTCCTGTTGTGCCTTCTCTTGGTGCACTTTTTCAGCTATGATTGGTAAAATCTGATGATAGTTCCTGTAGTAGTATTCCCGCAAGGCTTCATCGGAAATAGGCCTGCCTGGATCTTGCGGAACTGGCTCTTTCCCCAATGTATTCCTCACGACGGACGTGGGCTGGCTAAGGGGAGTTTGTTCGTTGGTGGTCATGGTGAGTATATTAGGAAACACGGTTGTATCGTGGTCCCATGGATGGCGCCAACTTGTTAGCACAAAAAATGTTATGAGTTAAAAGGATGGATCTAAATGGTTATTGGGCTGGGCCGATGGATGTGATCTTGTACTAAATCAAGTGATGATGATGATTTCCTGCATAAATAAAGACAAATCGTTAGTCTTATTGTGGGGACGGACCCCACGATTAGACTCAAGCATAAGAGTAAGTATTCATGTTTTGTCAGAGAATGTCAGAGTATGTGTGTGTGTGTGTAGAATGTGGTCAGAAAATCATACCTTTTGATGTGACAGAGATCGTATTTATAGGTGAGTGAAATACTAGGTTTTCCTAGTATTTCGCATGTATCCGTTAGTGGGCCGAAGTGGGCCCCTTGTCTGGCAAGGGTACGCAGTAATCGTGTTCTTGTGGATGTGAGTTCCCTTTCGCAGATGTTTCTTGGTCCGCGGAAGGTTTGTCACATCCGGCTTAACTCTTCCGGGTCGTGTAAGCACGGGACAGGGCTTAATCTTGGCCCATCATTTTTAGGTTTATTTTAGTTGGGCCTGAAACCCATTAAGTTAATATGGTTTAGGCCCAGAGGCCTGGTAAACCTATTATACGTCATCAAGTCCCCCCAGTCTAGTATGTCTATTGCGTGCGACTTTGTTGCGTGCGGTAGGTATTGCTAGACTCAGGTTCCGGTACTCCTCAACTTCCGCGACTTCTCGTGCTTCCGCGACGTTTGTGTTCCTTTGTTAGCTGGTATGTGGGCTACGTGGCCTTGTCGTGGCCTTTTGTATTCTGACTGATTTGACTGTTTAGTCAACTTGCCCAACTGTCATCATGATGTTTACTTTCAATCCTGACCATCTCTTCGGAGGTCATGGCCACGTGTAAACATCTGGAAGAGTCTTGCATTTACTATACCGATAGTATAAATACTCAATTGATTTTCACTGTTTCCCTTTTTTCATCTTCCCCAACTACAGTCGCCATTGTTAAAAATTCTTCAAGCTTTTTAATCGTATCCCCTTTTAACTTTCTTCGAAGAACCCTAGGCTTCCAGGTTAGGCCCTTGTTCTTGTTTTATTTTACCATGGGCATCATTATAGATATAAAGTCTATTCTTAGTCAGAAAAACCTTGATATTTTTTGTAAAAATTTCCATATACCTGACGAAGTTCACCCGCTATTGCCTAGCCGTAACCAAACAATACACGAAATGCCTACTGGCAAAATAGGGGTATACACTAGGTTCTTTGAGTTTGCCAACTTTAGGCTACCTCTGTCCACTTTCCTTGTTGATGTGCTTAGGTATTATCGCATCCATATATCCCAGCTGTCCGTTATTGCGGCCGCTAAGGTGTCTCATTTTGAGATCATGTGCCGTGTTCATGACTGTGAACCGACGGTGGGGTTGTTCCGCTGTTTTTATGTGAACTCCAAAAATAAAGGTTGGATGTCTTTTAGTAAGCGTCCGGGTCATGACGCTGTCTGTTATACAAAACCTCTAGATTCTTTAAAAGGTTGGAATGATCACTTCTTTTGGGTTGACGCCTTTGCTTGTCCTGCTTCTTTTTCATGGCACACATAATAGCCATTAGTATTAAGTGCAGAGCCGATCGGTTAATTGAAACTAACCTGTTGTTGGACATGCTCGACCAATAATGACGTCAAGGTCCACCCGATGACCCGTCTCTATTTCTCTTCATGCAACATTATCATGAACATCTATGAATAATTTTATCGATTTATTGACTTGAAATAAAAAATTATGATTAAAAATAATTGACTTGCGCTTGATTTAATAATTACTTACCTTACGGCGTTCTTCATTGATGGTTTCACCTTCATACACACTTTGGTGGCGAAACTTAAAGATTAAACTAAGAGTATAAAGTTGGTATAAACAATCAAAGAGGCGAATGGAAATAATATCACACGAACGGGATTAAAGTTGAAAGTATGGTACATTTTATAACCAAAGCAAGCATGAAAAACAAAACATATACTAAACCACATATCTTATTGTATCGAGAGAATGAGTCTATGATTTCAACTTTAACATATCGTTGTTGTGAATTAGTCTGCAAGATCAAAACCATAAGTTATCGACCGGAAACAAAACATATACATTAATATGGTAAATGCTTAACAAAAATAAATTGTGAATGCTTAACAAAAAGAAATATTTTGATTAGTAGGTCAGGTAAAGACTCACCAAACCAATGATGCTTAGCTTGTCTTTTCATATGATCAGCTGGTCTTTTTGGATGATCAGCAAAGGACTGTGACATGACCACGATTCCAACTACTGAAAAACTATCAACAAAATATAGTTTGTGTTGGCATATAACTTATTGCGGAGGCTAGTAAACAACATACCAAAATTGTAAATAACCAAACATATGTTGCATGATGTGATTTACACCGATCACTTATCAGTTACATTTGGAGAACCCAATTTACAACCAACTTTCCTCATCTTATATAATAAGTGTTAGCAGACGTGTTTGTATGGCCCAAAGGCCTGTGCTCATGATTAGGCCCATTGTGTAGTATATATATACATTGTATTGTACTCATTATACTCATTCAATAAACATAGTTTACATGGTATCAGGCCATTATCCCCAAGCCGATTCAAACCTAAAATACAAAAACAAACCCTAATATCCCTCACAGCAGTAAGCGACTTAAACATCAGCCTTTACACCTTCATCACATCGATTTAACAGTCGATTATCAATCATAATGACAAACAGCGAACACCCATCTCCACCCCCCTATCCCTCACCTTGGTTGAAAAACTTTATTGCGGTTCATAACATCAACAGTCCTCAATTCTTGAAACTGATCTCGCTGAATCAAACACTCCACATGGAGTTATTTTTTCAAAGACCATTTGTATCAACTTCGGTGTCCAAAAGCACATCGAAGAAAAAACCTGTCCACCCGAGCCTCCTGACGTCGACTCCACCAACGAACGAATGGATCACGGCTGATTCCATCATCAAATCTTGGATCTTTCTCACCCTCTCTTCGACCCTTCGAAAGAGGTTGATTAAAGCAAAATCCTAAAAAACAGCTAAAGCCACTTGGGATGCCATTGAAACCATTTTCCAAGACAGCCAAACGCACTGCCGCACCATCTCCCTTAAAAGAAATTAACGGGTCATTCCAAATGGTAGACCAAACTGCTGATGATACTTTTTCAAAGTTATCGAGGCCTATCCTCAACCCTTCCTTACTGATTTAAGGTTCCGGATATGTCTGATTGACGATGTAGGTACACATAAGCGTATCAACGGTTTAAGTGACAAATATGGGAGTCTCGCTCAAATCATAGCACACAAGATTCTTTCCTTTCTTGGCAACTGTTGCGATCGATGTGGCAACGGAGGAGCTGAGCAGTTCGTTCTCGTCGATCGTACTCCCTACTATGGCACTAACTTCAAGTTGCTCCCTCAAGTGCTATTGGCTGAAGCATCAAGTCGTAATCAAACGGGATGGAACAATCGTGAACGGGACAACCGTACCACAACACGTGAGGTGTGTCGTAATTTTGGGACTGGCATTTTGTCGTTGGGGAGGTGCGATGCTTGTTTCGTTTCCTTCAAGTCTCCTCTCGAATCCTCAGTTACTCCTCGCAACAATAATAATTCTACAACTCGACGCAATCAACACAGGGACTTTACTATGCATTCTGATCTCAATCTGGTAGGATTTGAATGTAGCACAACAAACAGCAGCTCTACCAACTCTCTTACAAGCCCAACAAACCATGTTGGCCCAATTTGGTTTCAATGGCTTATCAGGCCAATCTCGGCCCACAGCTCCACCAGGCTTCCAGTCTGGTCAACAGACGACCCAACAAGCCTTCAGCCTACAATATCAGGCTCTTCTCTCAGGTACTGTACAAGGTTCGACTCCAGCAAATGGTCAAGTAACGCTTTTGCCTCAAGCGTTTAATACCATGACTCTTCCGGGATCCAACAGAGCAAATTGGAACAATGTATACTGGTGCGTCGTCTCATCTTAACTCTAATGCACTAATTTAAAGTACTCTTTTAATTCTTGCATGTATCCACTGTTCTTGGTTTTATGACTGGGAAACCATTCCCAACAAGTCACCAACACGGGCCATAGCACTTTACCTACTCCTTACATACTCTTCACCTAAATAATTACTACATAACACCTAACCAGTGTTAAAAACTAATTTCGTTCAGACAGTTCGTTAGAGATAATAAATGTACGCATTGAATTTGATGAGTTTGGTTTTTCTGTTAAGGATTACTGGACCCGTCAAAATTCTACTCCGATGTGACAGCACGGGTGATCTCTATATCCGGTCACATCTCTGTCCATATCCTCAAGGCCATTTTTTTGTCGGTCCACAGACGTGGCACCAACGACTGGTCATCCTGGAAGTAAAGTGTTTACGTCATTTAGTTTCTAATATATCTGATTACTTTGTAATAAGACTAAGTCCACTGTGCTTTGTCAGCCTTGTCACTTGGCAAGCACTGCGACTTTTCCTTTTTGTTTTCGCTTGTTCCTGAAACAATTGTTAAGTCCCTATTTGAGAACATTATTCCACTCAGATTTTGAACTTCCTCCATCTTTCGAGTGTTTTCAGTGCATTAAATACGCATGTTTTATTTTAGATCATTTTCGCATTACTTGCGGGTGTATCCCTCTCTTCGCGTAATAAGTCTGATGCATATGTCTAAATTCATTCATTCAGTGCTTTTGTTAAAATCTGTTTCAGTGTGATATTAATTCCTTGCAATTTGATCATGGAGGTGAGTTGACAATAATGCCCTTACACCAATTATTTGCCACCAATGGATTACCATTCGTTTCTTCTTGTCCCAAAACAACTCAACAAAATGGCAAGTCCTGAACGCATGATACGTACAAGTTAACAACCTCATCCGTACCTTTTGATTTCAAGCACAACTTACCCCCTACCTTTTGGTTGAAAGCCCTTTCTGTCACATGGCCGCACAACTCCTTAAACCATTCTTTCATCCCACTGCGATTAAACAATGAGATACCACTTACCCGTCCTTTATAAGACAACACCAAATTATGCCGATCCTTTCGTTATCGGTTGTCTATGCTACCTACATGTTCACACACCAATCACAACTTCGAACGCCCGTGCTACTCCCTCGATTTTTCTGCTAACCCCACGAATCACCGTTGGTTGTCGGTGACTTGACTTAAATACGGATAAAATCATTCTATCATCGTCACGTGACTTTTTGATTAGACGGGGTTTTTCCCGTATGGTCTATGACTGCCCGATGCCTCACCAACCATACAATTTCCTTGACACCGTACCCGATCCTAATTTAATACAAAAACATAATGCTCCATAATATGCCCACTGGTTGGGTCTTTCCCCCAGTTGCGCAAACTCACAACCACATCTCCCTCACCTATAAGCCCACATCCACTTTTTCGCCCACAATCCACTGACCCCCGTCCAACCAATCACCCACGTAATCAACTCCACTTTTGCAGCCCACTCCTTCCGCCCCTACTAACCCACCACCCACGACTAATCTTCCAGCCCACGAAACAGTATACCACCCTCTCCCCCGCCAGGTGTCCCTCACCCGCTACCACTCAACCCAACCGCATATCCACTTCGACCTCACTCCATGTTGAGTCACTCGTTACCACGTTTGTTACTAATCGTCCATACTAACGATATACTTTATATGTGGTCCAACTTATTTCTTTCTCCTGATTCCAAAGTCCTACAAACCATGCTTTCAAGACCCGCATTGCATCATGTGCTATGCTTGATGAAAATAATGCTTAATCAAAAAATAATACTTGGATCCTGTGTGCCCGACCAATGCGGACGCGAAACACTGTTCGTTTTCCTTAATGGCTTTTTTTCTTTCGGCATATATATAATGCTGATGGCACTCTTAATCGTTACAATCAAGCTCAGCCTTGATTGCGAATGGCAGCACTCACTTACATGTATTGTGTTGATGAGACTTTTAGCCCGGTTGTTAAATCGGACACTATTCGTACGGTACTTAGCCTTGCTCTTTCTCGACATTGGCATGTTCATCAGCTTGATGTCAAGAATGCTTTTTTACATGGTTCATTATCCGAGACTGTTTACATGCAGCAGCCTCCTGGGTTTCGGGATTCACAACATCATGATCATGTTTGTCTTTTACAGCGATATCTATATGGGCTTAAGCAAGCCCTTCGGGCATGGTTTTAGAGATTTGCAGCATATGCTGCTCGAGTTGGTTTTATTCATAGTAGATGTGACACATCACTTTTTATTTACATGTGGGGGTCCGATACAGCTTACTTGCTTTTTTATGTTGATGACATTATATTGACTGCTTCTTTCCTACAAGCTTTTCCTTCAGAGTAATTATTGCCACTTTACATGGCCAGAGTTCTCTATGACATGATTTGGGTCCGCTGAATTATTTTTTTGGGTATGGTTTTCTGTGACTCCCGCAATACTTCGGGGATTCTCCTCAACAGAAGTATGCTTCTGAGCTACTTGAGCGGCTGGCATCTCCACTTGTAATCCTTGTCGTACTCCAGTTGACACGGATTCTAAGCTTTTTACTGATGGTGATCATGTGTCTGGTCCTACCTTATATCGTAGTCTTGCTGGGGCCCTTTAGTAATTATTGACTTTCCACGCTCACTCGGCTTGATATATCTTATGATGTGCAGCAGGTTTGTCTCTACAATGGCAGGATCCTCGAGAGCTCATTTCTCTGCTTACTCAAGCGGATCTTGCGTAAATTCAATGGTACTATGCCCTATGGTATTACAGCTATTTTTGAGGCCACCAACATCCTATTATGGTTGCTTATTCTGATGCAGAATTGGGCTGGGTTTCGCCCTGCTACAACACTCGTCCCTAAAACTAACCCCGGTTTATTGTGTTTTTCTTGGCAACAATCTACTTTCGTGGTCTTCAAAGAGGCAAGTTACCCTTTCTCGCTCTAGTGCTGAAGCTGGGTATCGGGGTGTTGCTAATGCCGTTGTTGAAACTTGTTGGTTACGTAATCTTTTACGAGAGCTTCATACACCATTGTCTACCGCTACACTTGTTTATTGTGACAATATAAGTGTCGTTTATCTCTCTTCTAATTCCGTGCAACATCAACGCACGTAGCATATTGAGATTGATATTCACTTTGTTCGTGACTTGGTTGTCGCTGGTCATATCCGAGTACTTCATGTGCCTTCTCGTTATCAGTATGCAGATATCTTCACCAAAGGCTTACCTACGGTTTTGTTTGATGAGTTTCGCTCCAGCTTGAGTGTTCGTTCCTCTCCCGCTCAAACTGTGAGGGGATGTTAGCAGACGTGTTTGTATGGCCCAAAGGCTTGTGCTCATGATTAGGCCCAATGTGTAGTATATATATGCATTGTATTGTACTCATTATACTCATTCAATAAACACAGTAGATCATCAGTTCAACGACAATGGAAATAGCAAAATGCTCTTCTGCCAGTCTTGAGCTATGAATGAGTCAAGAACTTTGAGGTAGTAGATATCTTTGAACTTTGTTAACAAAGTGCTCTCTACCAGCCCTGCAACAAAAATCAAATTCTACAGTTAATATCAATAAAATGTGTTCAAAAATACATTTAAGTCCTCATGTCACAAAAAGGATCCAAGTTATTCATAATTCTCTTTGAACTTGACCTACCATGATATAATTGTATAAGAATCACTAAAAAGTCTATCCTTATTCATGATGTAGCAACAAAAACATATCACAAAATATGACTTACATATTTGATTTGAAAATGGGAATATGTTTTTGTACCTATTCTTCACATGTGTTATTGTAGCTATTTTTCACATGTGTCGTTAAACCTAAAAATAAACATTCTTGAATATTAATAATATGTTGAGATCAGAATCAAAATTATTGACACATCGATTAAGTAAGAAAAAGTATGGTTAAATCGAGAAATACACACAATACGATACTTAGCATATGATATATGAACCTTATTTAAAGAAAAAGACAACGTATGCGCTAGGGAAGCAAGCTAGACAACATATACATAACTGAATAAAATACCTGCAAGCCAGAGAACAAATTGAAAAATACCAAATTCACTCGGATGGATGACTATTAATGACGATAAAAATTGACAATAATCAAAGAAAGAAACACAATGAAATTATGTGTACCTCGAACATGGTAGACCTACGATAAAATGTCTTTAATTGGCCATCATCATAGACCTGGAAATATCAATTAAAATATAAACAAATTCCAGTGAAATCAATATAATACTTTTCATAGAAATGAGTATAGAAGAAAACAATTTTTTTACTCAAGTGTGGTTGTCAAACTTATAAGATTAACTGATTAAATACCATCAAGACCGGTAAAGTTGTAGGGCACGGCATTTACTCCATTAATTGATTTTAATTCAAATTATTAACTTGTTAGAGCAAAAGGAGCGGTGGGCTATAGGCTTGGTGCCAAGCTATGGCGCCAGTTTTGGCTATGGCTCACCACTCCATGGTTCGTGTCAAGGCCTTTTGGCTGTTAGATAACAGCCGACGCCATAGTTATTTTTTTTATTTTTATTTTTTGTGAAAAATTAGCCTTATGGCACGAGTTTTGGTTATGGCTCACCACTCCATGGTTCGTGCCAAGGCCTCTCGACTATGGCTCACCACTCCACAGAATTCTGATGCCATACCAAATCTGATGCCAAACTTCATTTTCCTCAACTTTTTCTCTATGGCACCACGACTCCCAGTGCTCTTACAATAATTATAGTAAATTATAATTGTTCATATGTGTAGATACCTTAATTTAAAAACTTTCTATATTGGCGAAACGATGAAAAAATTTAGCGCAATATAAGGGGTAAGTTGCTTAAATTAAGTAAAGGCGTTACATACTAATTAACAATCTACGTTCATAGTTTTAATGATTTTTTTGAACTGCTTTTAGGGCATCCATTATGGTGGACCTTTAAAAAGGTTTATAAATTTGTCACCTCTTACAATGTCATTAATATATAAATCATGAACTTATTCTCACTATGGATAAAACTTTTGAGGTTTATAATTGTTCAAACATAAATTAAATGTTATCATAGTACATAAATTCTTGAACCTCTTCAAAATTCTAGACCTTTTCATGACACCTAGACATGAAATGATTCCTCACTATGATAAAAAAAATCTTGGACTTCTTTATAAGTTTTTAGATCTATTCTTGAAACACCATAATAGATGCTTTTAGTATCTTTATATGGGTTTTTCTAACATGTGCGGGGCACATGTTAAGGTGAGGACACAGACTGTGTGTCACAGCCTGATTGGTCAGCAATTATTATTATTAATCATTATCAGGCCTCACAAATAACTGTTGGTCAATCAGGCTGTGACACACAGCCTGATGTCCCCACCTTAACATGTACCCCTGGGACACATGTTAGAAAAACCCTCTTTATATTAATGCTATAAATAAGTTCATGTCTTTAATGAGTGTTACATTTTACTTGAATATACAATTTATCACTCAATTAACTTTATTATAATCAATTGCTTATTGTTTATCAAATAATTTGACCTTGCAACATAGTTATGAATGTAGTGACTTCAAAGTTTGCTTGCAAAATGACACGTGTCATGACTATACAAGGAGATATTTAAGGAAAAAATTAAATGGCTTCTCAAAAACTCTCTTTTATAGAAAAGTATAAATAAGCCTACTCACATAAGCTTAGCCAAACACTTAGTTTGAGCTTATTTGACTAATAAAATTATAAACTAATAAGCTCACAAAGCCACTGTATAAGCTTAACCAAACACTTAGTTTGAGCTTATTTGACACATAAAATTATAAACTAATAAGCTCACAAGGCCACTGTATAAGCTTAACCAAACACCCCCTAAAAGAAATTTTACAGCGCACATATGATACTATTCTTCATCAAAAGACTAGATTACAAGAAAAAGAACGCTCGTGTGCAATTTTTTTTGAATTAATTTTTTTTCATCAGTATAATCTAAAAAACATTTAGATTTATACACCCTCCTTAACTAAGGAATGTATAAGTTACCAATATAACCTTCGCAAATAGTTGAACAAAATTCTCTATCATAAGCCATCAATAACATTTTTTTGGAACAGCCATCAATAACATTTGATACCCCCACGGATATAAAGATGAAACAAATGCAAACTAATAATCTCGCATACTACAAATTTCACTTCTTCGAACTTAACGACTTTAACAGCTGTGATGTGCTATAACCGTAGATAGTCTCCCTTGACATCAAAGCCGACTGCGGCAAGTTTTTTGGCTTTATTACTCTGATCATGTTGAAGAGTGCCGATTTAAATCCCCAATGACAAGAGGTGTTTGCTTGATCCAATTTACCATCCCCTCCACATGCTTGGCTCACCAAACACCAAATAGGTAGACAATAACCAAGTTTATGATGTCAACATTCTATCCATAAAAAACCCTTTATATTGACCATAATTTCAACCACATGACCAAAAGTAAATGAAAACAAAGTGGTTATTCCAACAATAATCAAGAAAAGAATAAGATGAATAATCAGACACCTAGAAGTCCGTTGACTCGTTGAGATACGCCGATCTTATTAATATGCTGGAAGGATTACCACTCCATCCCAAAGACAAATATTGCAGTTTTGACTAGGTAAATGTCAAAATTGTTCTGTCAAAGAGCACACATTCTAAATGTGATTCCATAACCGGGTAAAACAATTTGATAGTGGACAGTTATTTTTCACAAAATGGTAAAGCTAGTAAAGATATTTTTAGTTTAACATTTTGTTCGGAACGAACAAATATAAAAATGTGAAATTGTAATGAACTCATTTTGGAACAAAGTATATAAAGATTTAGTTTGATGAAATAAAAATTGGGTAAAGAGTTTGATGAAAAATTTCCCACTCAAATCTTTTAAAAAGACCGAGCGTCATCAACCAAAATCTCCCTCGCATTAGTAAATTCGGAGTATATAATTCTTGAATCTCTTTATACATTGGACTAGATTAGAAAAGATGTTAGAATACCAATTGGCGGGTTCATAAAAAAATCACTTCTAAAAAAAGTTACGTAAAAGAGAACAGATTCTGAAACAGAAAATACAAGCTGCTAGATATATCGCTTGAATTGTCGAGGTTTCAAACAAAACTTGCCAGGCTCAATAGATAATATAGTTTTACCAACACAAAGAAAAAACTATGTTGCCATGCGAAAAAAAGTCGTTGCCACTTGTAATCAAAAGCAAATATCTAGAAAAGCTTTTAATGTTCCTACCAAAAAAGGGCATCCAGGGAGGACAAGTTTTAGCAAAACCACACGATTGGCAAATCTTTATCAAAAGCAATGACATGTTTCATCCAACCCGCTTATAGTCAGAATTTTGCCATAACTAAAGAAATATAAACATACCTCTTCCCTGTAGTTACCAGTTACTCTATGGTCTTCATTATGGACTTGTAATACTCAGTTACGTACCATCCATAGCCTTTCAACAACAACAAAAATACGCACCATCCAGGCTCCAGCTAACAGTATGATTAAACCATAATGACATCTGCCCTTTCTGTCACAAGATGCTGCCTGCCTGGTAACTACATCAGATGACTTCCCAAACCCTAAAACACAAACCCAACTCCAAAAGACTCTACGGATGATCCTTTCCGTATATTAACATGTTTTGTGAAAACCCCACCATATAAATCATGTCCAGAAATAAGACTAGAATGAACTTTTTGGTTTTCCGGGAAAGAATATGTGCTGCTTTAAAGGTTTTACATTTCAGTCTGTGTTTTTAAGGTCAAATTAATTACAACCAGCCTAGAACACGTTCAGAATAAACGTAGTGCAGTGTTTTATAAACTGTAGTTGACCCGTAAAACATTAAAGAACGGGTAAAAAGAACATTTGACCAAAACCATCTTAAAGTTGACCTGCAACCATACCCACAATAACCATCATATTTATCAAATTCAATACTTTTATGGATTTTGGCCAACTACAAAGCTTTTATTTTTCATTCTGAAAAGTTCAATGGTTGGTTAACCTGTTCAAACTAAGAAAAGTAAACAAAGGCTGCAATAATTTAGCTTAAAATATAATTTTGAGCCCATATAAAATAGTTTAGACCATTATAGTAGAAAAATTCATCATCCTTCCATAAAACATTATAGAATCCAAACGTGTTGTCCCTTTTGTATATTCGCATACAAGTCTAGAAATCAAACTATGAAGTAAAGAATCAAAATTATCAAAGTAAACGCATCCCGTGTTGGTTCAAAAATAAAAATAGAATCCAAACTAAAGGATCTTTAACCGGTTCGAGATAAAAAAAAATCCAACAAATATCAATATCACCTGCACACATTACATCCCAAATCAAAGTATAAGCTTTGCACTAAAAACTAAAGCAAATATTTGCAAAGGGTGTCCAAGTTCATGTTTGAGTTCATATAATTGTGTGCTTATGTAGTTTCAAACATTTTTGAGAGAAATATAGCAACATTTGAAACATGTTGCTGGTCATTTGTTCAATAATCAATTAGTTGCAATTAAGTTTATGGCAATGTTTTACCAGTGGAATCATTCTTTCCAAAGAAAAAATGTATTATCTGAATCGCTGATCACCTCCACAGAGAGAACCCACAACTAGGTGAGGCTTTCACTGCCATGGAACAGGGATATACCTGAAACAGCGACCGGTATAGAAATCTATGAGCAGTACAAATGCACCTGTCCAGCCAAATGCCAAGCTAATTCTATAACAAAATGATAGAAAACACTAGCTGATATTAACAGATAGCCAAAAGATAACAACTCACTGCAAGTGATGCAATTATAGTGAAGTACTAACTTCACCATAAAACTTCTAACAGGAATAACCAAACAAACCATGGAAGTACAAAAAAATAAGTGCATACAACTTTAGCTATCAGAGGTACGGCATCATAATTGCACATCTACCACCTCACTGAAACGGTTTTTTTTAAAGATAATAGAATTAAAAATACCACATTGTTTAAAAAGAGTTCACGAAACCAAGTAACTCAAGATAAAGAAATACGGGTTTACAAAGCTGCTATTAAAACAAATGATTACTTTTTGCTACATATAATAAAGACTTCATTTGCATAACTTTGCCGGAACTTGAGAAGATTCAGCTGGTGTCCAAAACAAAAACATGATGAAATCTGCACAATAAATAACATTATAAAAACTTGATTTCAAAAACAACATTCCCAGCTGAAAACAGTTTACCATCTGAAACTGAAAAAATGTTAAGAGTTCGAAGATTAAGTTTGATTTGTAAACTAAACTTGCCCAAAAACTCATGTAACACATAACCAACCTTCTTCAAAGATAATATCAGTTGTTAACAAAAGTTCAAATCAGTAGGTTAAACAAAAACAAAAAATACACTGTCGTGTCGCATTTTATCCTAAATCACACATATGAATAACTGAATAAAGAAAGAAACAGACGTTTATGCAGATACCAAGACTGATGACCTGCACCAGTAGCCTGCCATCTAAATTTATACTAAAATATAGATAAAGCTAAATGCACATCAAACTTATATACACATGCATATTCACATACATATGCACAAACAAACATATATCTAAGAACAGATGTTGTCGTGTTGATAAACAGTAAGATGAGGCACGAGTAAGTGTAATGCAAGATAAATCAAATTCTACTGCAATGAGAAACCAGTCTGAAAAGCATTCTACCAAGCAGAACAAATTCCAATTCTTTAATCAGTTGCTTTCTGATATAAATTCATGTGCAGACTTCGAAAATGTATTGTGCTTAAAAATATAATTATCGTTTAGTTTTGAAAGAATTTTGAATGATCAAATTGTTATAAACTGTATTCAAATAACAGAAGAATATTGCAACTTTTGAAAATCTATTTATGGTTTATACCTGCAATGAATGTGTAATCATCACCCATATAACAAACAACCAAAGTGCACAACAAATAAAAATCAAATTGTACCTAGCGACCGTGACCCATGTAAGGTGCACCACCCTGCTGCCTATTGCCTCCTTGACCACCCTGCGGATTAGGGTATCCGCCTTGTTGACCATAGCCTTGATTTCCATACCCACCCGGCATCCCTTGCGGCGGCCCACCAAGTCCCAAAAGATTCCCAAGTCCAGCTCCTTGAGTTGCAAGTAATGCAGTCAACGCCTGACCCAAAGCCGGAGTCAATGCAGGATTAACACCAGCTTGATTATAAGACGGACCCGAAGGAGCCATCATATGACCACCACCATGTCCTCCACCACCTCCATACTTAGCCTTCTTAGACGGATAATTATGCCCACCACCACCGCTAGTACCACCAAACTGATTTGGTTGCTGAAAGTGCGATTTAGTCTGCCTAGGACCATCAACGGCTTTCTGACAATGCAAAGTATGCCCTTCAAATATCTTATGAGGCTCCTCCAACGCCTTTTTCGCACTCTCAACACTCTTATAAACAAACAACGCAAACCCTCGAGGCTTCCCTGTCTGCTTATCCAACCCCAAAGGCCCATCCTCAATCTCCCCAAATTTCTCAAAAAACTCCTTCAGCTTCCCGGGATCAATATCCGCAGCCACATTGCTGACAAATATCTTCCTTTGCGTAAACTCAGACACCTGGGGCACGACAGGGGGAGGCGCAGGGACCGGCCCGGCAGACGCCAACTGACAAGAAGTCATCCTGTTCCCAATCTTCTTCTGGGGTTCCTTTAACGCCTTTTGCGCACCGGACCTGTGCTTAAACAAGATAAAAGCATACCCTTTAGATTTCCCTGAAACTTTATCAACAACAGCTTTACAATCCTCGATTTCACCATATCGGGCAAACTCGGTGGTTAAAAGGTCTTGAGTGGTGTCCCAGCCTAAGCCGTGAACGAATATCTTTCGGTGAGCAGGATCAGCATCTGCTATCTTCTCAACACTTGATATAAACTCAGGGTGTTTGGATACAGCTTCTTTTAATAGTAATAAAAGTTGTTCTTTTGAGAAAGGTTCTAGAAGCTTCTCCACTGGCTCATCATCGTCATCTTCTTCCTCTTCTTCTTCTTCGAGTTTGACGTCATCAGTGACGTCATTGTTTTCTTCTTCTTGGACCTCTTCTTCTTCTTCTTCTTCTTGTGGTTCTACCTCGTCTTCTTCATCGTTATCAGGAAGAGGTTGTTCGTCATCGATGACGTCATCATTATCATTGGTGGGGTGTTCTTCTTCTTGTTGGGGGTCTTCCATCGGAAGTGTTTGTTGTTGTTCTTCTTCTTGTTGTGGTTCTTCAGTGGAAGGCTGAGAAGCACGGGACTTTCGTTTTTTGGCCATGGAATGAAGATAGAAAGATGATTATTTAGGGTTTGGTTTTTTACCAGATGTTGAGAGAAAATAAAAGATGAGTGGTGTGTGGAGGCTAGGGTTTTGATACTTACACTTTTATTTATTTGTTTTCTTTAGGGTTGATAAAACAAAACTCGGATCTCTCAAGATGGCCCAAGCTAAACTTAAATTTACTGTATTTTGGGTGTTGCCGGGTCGGGTCTTATCGTGTCGGGTTTTGATTCTGAAAAAACTCACCCGTAACCCGACTTGATAAAAACTGGATTATCAGGTTCGGGTGTTATTTAGGTCAGGTTATGTCAAGTCATATAATTCGGGTTATCGGGTGTACGCAGGGGCGGAGCCATGTACATCACCCCAATGGCTGCTTCAATAATCACATATTTTAATGTTAATTTCTGAATTTTAATCGTAGTGCCCTCGACTGGAAACTGAAAATGCCCTCAACGCAAAAGATGATTGGGAAAAAGAGAAGAAATTACTAGTTTAACGAACTGTTGTTGAGTTTTAGTTGAAGTTTTTAAGGCTGAAAACCATGAAGATGATGGAATAAGATGATAGAAGATGAACCTATTTTTTAATACGTGTGGAGATATGAAGCATCATATCTAGACATATGTGAAATACTAATTATTTAGTCATTTATTTTTCACTATCTTTAGCAAAATCCAGTTTCTGATAATCTATTTAAAAAGAGCTACGGGTCCATTGTAGCCCAAGAATATCATATTATTCAGTAAATCTTATAAATCATTAAATTTTTTATTTTATTACTTGTATACAAATTCTTTTTAACTGATGTTAGTATGCCTCATTTTGTTGCTCATTTGAAAGTCCTGATACGTTAGGGCGGACTAAGGGGGTTCTGGGTTCATGGAAACCCGATGAATAGTTATCGCATAGTGTAAATTTTCATAACAACTCTCGATTTTTCAAAATGAATTTGGTTTAAAAAATTTGTGTCACTTAAGTATTAGTGAATCCACTAATATGTGGAATGAAAAAAAAGTTTATTAACCATCAAAATCATTTATACTCATAAAAAAAATTGTGCACTTGATGATTTAGTGTTATGGGTCCGCCATAAAAAGAAAAATTTCATAAGCAATAAGCGTTTGTTGGAGGTTTTCTATGTAATATTTAGATCGATAAAAGAAAAAAAGCCCCCCCCCCGCGACCTAGTTTCCTGGCTCCGCCACTGGGTGTAAAGGTGGCAATTTCTACCCGACATGAGTCCAACACAAAAATAAACAAGTTAGGGTTGAGGGAAACAAGTTTCAGGACGTTTTTGGGTCGACTCGTCTAACTTGTTTATAAAACAGGTCATATTTGGGTTGATGATAATTTATATGGGTCGACCCGTCTACCCGATTAATTATAAAATCATATGTAAAATTGATATATTTGTACTTTTCTAGTTCCAAAGCAACTAATAGTTACACTAAAAACTAGGGCTAATCACCGAAGTAAACATCATACTTGCCACCATATTCTTTTCTAACTCCAAATTACCATTTTTGCCTATTGTGATCAATAAAGTCCACATTTTGTCTTTCTTGAGGGTCATTTTGACCTCTTTAGGAGGTTTTTGCCAAGTCACTAGGTAATAAGCCACCTCATTTTTTTGTCCATGTCATTTTTCCACCTTGTATTCCACATCTTTTTATTTCTTACCGTTAATTCATAAATATCATTCCTCTCTTTTTTTTCTCTCTCTCTCTTTCTCGTCTCTCATGTCTGCTCCCTCACACAGTGTCAAGAACCCTAAATCTAAAAATCAGTCACGACACATAAATCATACCCAACCAAAATCATCAACCCTAAACATACCAAATTATCAATACAATAACACTACCCTAATTCAACCAAAGTAACATATCACAAACAAGAACACAAACATTTATCTAATTGAATCATGTCATCATCAAGTTCATCATCTCGTTCTTATCGAATATTCTATACCAAAGAAGAAATCCTTGCTATTACACATTGTAAATGTGAGATTCCAATTTATCAACAAGTAGCATGGACTCCCATAAATCCGGGTAGAAGATTCAAAGGCTGTCCCAAATATGTAAGTATTCCATAATAACATTTTTATATTAAGCATGTACCATTTTCTAAAAAACATATTCTTTGAATGTTTTAGGATAAAGGCAAGAAATATGGGGTTTATGGTTTTATTGATGATGAATTTCCCTCTAAATACTACAAAGAACTTTTCTACAAATTACACACGGAGAACAAAGAATTGAGGCCCAAGCTAAAAAAACCTTTCTAGTCAAGAATGTGCTCACAACAACTGTGTACCAAACAAGCCAAGTGAAGAAGTCCCTATGGAAATCATTTTAAAAGAGTTGAATGCATTGAAAGTCAAGGGTAAACTGTATGACAGTTTTATGTTTATTGTTGGATTTGGTTTGATAATGGTGTTGGTTTTATGTCTGTTAATGTTGTCCAGAAACTAGTAATTGTGGTAGTAATTTTAGTTGTGTTTTGTATTAAAGAATGTAAGTAACAATGTTTTGGTACTAACTGTTATTGTGTCTTCTACTAATGGCTATGCTATGTTATTATAATCTTGTTTTATTGGTAGTTGATTCATAGTAAGTTACTGTTATTAGCAAACATATAGACAATATAGAAATTTAATTTCATGTTCTTTCATAACATATATATTTAGTGCAAAAGCACTTTACAATGTTAATACCAGAACACAAGTACCTAATAGTGGCAACAAGTGCAGCACTATATCAGTTATCCTAATAGTGGCAACAAGTGCAAAGCCCTCCCATATACAAAATAAGGCTATTACTGGCACCAAATGCAGCACTATATCAGTTCTAAAACCTACATAAACTAAGCTTTCAATATACAAAATAGGGCTATTAGTGGTAACAAGTGCAGCACTATATCAGTTAATATACAACATGCGTAATTTTAAGTAAGTTCCACACAATTTCAACATTTCCCAAAAGATGTGCTAAACTACAGGTTCATATTGTTTCTATTCCAGGACAATGTCATTGTCCTTTACTTGATCCAGACCCTTTAACTGATGCAGAAAGCTTGTTATGAAGATTTCTTTAACTTTTCACTTTTGGTGGGATAAATTATGGTGTTGTTGTAGCTCTTAAATGGCTCCCACCCCTTAAACTAGTTGTTGATCTTGTTTGCCTTACACCCAAAGATGGTCTTGATCTTGTCTGGCTTCCACCCATTTGAGTCCTTGATGCTTCATTTGTTGTTGTTCTTGCTCTTATCTGGCTTCTACCCATAACACTAGTTGATGCTCTTGTTTGCCTTTTACCCAAAGTTGATGTTCCTTGCCTTTTGTTGCTTCAATTGAATTCCCCATTGCTCCCACTTCATTTACCTGTGATTGCTGTGTTCTTACAAACATAAAAGGGAGTTTAATTTTATGAAGCTAAATATAAACTATTATTGTCAATGTAAATGAATTTATACATGTAATGTTTGAACCATTTGTGTTCAAATGGTTTAAGGCAGGCATAGAAGCATGAAATGCTTCTGTCTCCTCAATGGCGTTTGATGTTGCACCATTCATTCCCAACCAAGTTCCCATCCTTCATAACCTCTGTGATGGAATAAGTCTACCACCCTTTGTCTTTCCTCCTCTGATCTTAACATGACCAGTTTTAGAACTACCAAACATCCTTTTCTTATTGAAGTTAAATTTCCCTACATTAAACACCCTCATATCATTAAACACCACTATAATATTTAAAGCTCCCATTTCAATTTCATTTATATCAGTGTTCACAAAAGCAAGTACATCATTCTCTTTTTTCAAATTTTATGTGTTTGGTATCTTTTTTGGTATGCCTACCTTCTTTTTCTCTTTTGGGACAACAACAATTGGATATTTCTTACAACCCTTTTTGTTATGCCTAGTTTCCTAACAGTTATGACATGTGGTAATAGTTCTTGACCTAAAAATCCTAGTATTAGATTTTGGTTCATGTGAAGCCCTAATCCTTTTCTTTCTAGGTCTACCTGGCATTTTATTTGGCTTAGGACCCAATATCCTAGACAAATGACTACAATCTGGCCAAACGTTTATTCCACCTACAGGTTTCATGTAATGACTATAGGTGTAACACCCCCAAATTGAGTCGCAACAGAATAAGGGTCCGGGGCGTGTTACTTCTCAGATAAAAAACACAAGATATATATAGAACGACCAAAAAGTCATTTTAAAACTGATACATTGGATTTAGCAAATGTTTGATACAAATAGCCCGAAGCTTTAACTTGTTCATTGTTATTATTACAAAGATACTGGTTCACAACATATGAGTTTCCCAAAACATAATGCAACCATATCTTTAGCATGACATCCCAAAACAAAATCACCAATGTATCCTTGGCACCTTATGCTTACTGATCTCCTGAAAAACATTGCTTTAAAACGTCAACAATAATGTTGGTGAATTCATAGGTTTGATAAATCATATATTGTAGGACCACAAGATTTCCCAAGTGTATGATAATGCAACAGATGCAGACATCATATAAATGTAATTACGTTGCCCTAAGCTCATGACACTGAAGCTCGACATAAATGAATACCATATAAATGGCCTACATTGCCCGTGATGATGTTCTAACCCGCAACATCCTATGTTCGACATGGTATACGTTCGTTTGCCTAGTGATAGCTAATCACCCGAACGGGGATGTCAATCCCAATAGATCTATTCATAACATTCGCGCTCACAATCCAGTAAAAATTGACAATTACATGATAATAGGTGTCAACTATGGTCAATCACTACATCTAGGCTAACACAATATTAAATATATAAACTTTAACCACTTGTGGTTCCAATATAAAAACAATGCATGTATCCCACACCAAAAAACTTGTAAAACAAAAGCATGTAAAACGTGGCTATGACCACTTGAGTGGAATTGACTATACGTCAAGTATAATCACAGATATATGCGTCACGCAAATCGTATATTCAACCTATTTAAATTAATGTCGTAGTTAGTAACTTAATACACAGTGGGTAATTACTACCAGCCATAATTCCAATATAACTAATCACCATCTAATAGTTTTTATAAAAAAAATTGTGATTAATAAGTTAAAACGTTTATAATGTACCGTGGTAGACAACTGGCGTACAATCGCTTTACGAGTCCGATTTGAGGTGTCTTCCTTGCGCTCACGTTTTCTATTAAAGTGCGAGTATCAAAATTGACATTTTCAAATTTTGGACCTACTGGGTGAACAGTAACTTTTTACTGTTACACAACAAGATCATAAAGTTTAAACATATATCGTTTTTTGTTGTCGTAAAACCGTGTAAATGTCAGTATTTATTTTCGTCAAGCTTCCTTTTAGCAATTCTTTCGACACGTATCTTGGTAATTGAAAGTTCTAATGATTATGAGGTTTACAAAAATAAAAGTTTCCTGCGGGGGGGGGGTGGGGGGGTCAATAATAGTAACTTTTATAAAATCAGTTTTATAAAATATAAATTGGTCGTAAACTCGCGAAATTCATAACTCCATTCCGTTTATTAAATTGAAAATTTTCCGTTTCTTTTCATCTTGGAATCCAAAACATATTGTAATTTGTTAAAAATACTAAACTTGCTTGTTTTTATATACTTTTATTCAAATTGTTTTATATGAAATTCTTTATAAATCCCATTTATTATCATATAACTTGTTTTTTACCTGTAACTTTTCGTATTACCGTTTTTCAAGTGTTCTTACACTTTGAATCGTCTTGAGATGTATCTATTTTATAAAAACATAATATGTTCAGTAGATATGTCCGTATTAAAATAATAAGTTAGATGTCCATGTTCATGATTCCATTTGTAACCAGTATTTATTTATACTTTTCAACTTAATTGTAACTTATCACAAGTCCTTTTTATACCATATTATGAGTTATTATTTGGTTACATATAATAAATTCCTATTAGTCCGATCATTGACCTTCATATGTCCAAATTACCAGATTAACAAGTTTATAAGTTGTTATACACATTACTTGTACTTTTCATGTAAATCATTAAAAAACCCTTATCCTTTCAATAACACTTTTTAGCTTAACAAAGGTTGTTCATCACTTTAAACTTCACATATACTCTTATTTAGTGTTCATATAACATCACTAAAAGTCTATAAACAAGATTAACATGTCATTTGCATTACTTTTACTTGTAACATATTAAGTAAACTTTATAAACCCTAATTTGTACATAATCAATTATTACACTAACCAACATGGTATAACACTATAGTCCATTTAACATGATATTATCATTATCAAAACATATGTAAAAGTGTACAAAATGATTATCACAATTAAAAACTCTTTTTACATGTTTAAAAGTCCTAAATGGTGATTCTAGCTATATAGAACTCATATATGCATATAATCATGAAATGAAAAGATAAGGGTTATTAGATAAACTTATGATAATGATGTATAATGATGAGAAATATGATCTAAACCCTTGTTTAGATTAAAAACCCAAGCTTGCAAGCTATGAAAATCCTAATTCAATATGAAACCCTAATCTTGATTTCTTGCTTCAACACTTGAAAACCTTTAACCAATACTTGGAAACATCTTAGTATGCCTTAGGAATGATGTGTGCATGTGTGTATACTCTTAGAAAATCAAGGTATGGATTGCTTAAAAAGAGTGTTTTGAGCCGTGGGCTTTAATGAGCACAAAGGGAGAGTTTTTTATTTCTTTTCTAAGTATTATGGTGTTGTATGATCTTACCACTTGAATACTTGTATATATGTTATAAGTCTAGTCAAATGAAGACATAGTGAGGGTTCATTTAGGAAGTCCTTATCTAGTCTTTGATCAAATTTGAAGAAATTGAATATATGTTCCCCTAAATATTGAGGTTATCCATGAAAATCAAGGAGTATTTTTCTTAGAATTTTCTTGTATCCTCTTGACCATATCCGGCCATATACACATATACATTCAAATGTATGTAGTTTTTATGTATTAGGAGTTATCAAATGTGGTATTTGTTAAGGCTGTAGAAAAGTGTTGGTGGTACGGAATGCCTAAACGCAATTATCGCGAAATCAAATCTAATTTACACAACAAATAAAAATAAAATGAACAAAGACCATAATCATTCTCAAAATAATTGTTTAATACTTGATTGATGTAAATGCTTAATTATTTGGTGCCCATTTACATTGAACGCTAATTTTTAGCTTACGCGATTTTACTTAATGCATGAAATTATAAGCAAGCGCGTACGACACTAAAAATAAATAGTAGATTTATTGAAGTCGTAAATGACTTGAAAACACAGGGTGTTATAGACTTCCCCTATTAAACGAGCTTGTCCTCAAGGCTTACGATGCAGCACTTGACGAAGGTGCGGTCTTGTTGAAAAGGTGTGGGTATTTCTTCTTGAATTGGTCTTCACGTTCCCACGTGAACTCAGGACCTCTCTTGGAGTTCCATTGAACCTTGGCTAATGAGATACAGCTTCGCTTCAACCGTTTAACATCACGGTCCATGATCTCAACGGGTTCCTCAACAAACTAAAGCTTGTCCATCAAATGAAGTCCATCACAAAACGGACTAAAGTTCATCGCATAGCACTGTTGTTTCAAGTTGGATACATGAAATTATTGTGAACCCTGCTTAGTTCTTCTAGAAGCTTGAGCTTGTAAGCAACCTCTCTAACCTTTTCTAATACCTTGAAAGGTCCAACATACCTGGGGTTTAACTTCCCCCGTTTTTCCAAACGACACCTTTCTAAGGGCAAAACTTAAGCATGATCTTTTTATCCCCAACTTGCGTTCCATCGGTTTATGCTTAGATCGGTCGTAACTCTCTGTCGAGTCACAAGCGGCTGCTGCATCTTTGCTTGATTGGGATTATTTCTCAGTTGTCTCTTGAATTAGTTCAGGACCGATGATTTTGATCTTCCCAACTTTCGGTCCAACAAACAGGTGAATTGACACTTTCGACCATAAAGAGGGGGGGGGGAAGGGGGGGGGGGGGAGTGCTTCGAATGTGCGCCTTGATGCTATCGTGATAGCTATGTTATAAATAGAATTCAACTAACAGTAGTGAAGAACCCAACCTTTTTTGAGAATCGATCACGTAAGCACGTAGCATATTTGCCACGAGAGTTTTGAATAGTTCCTCTCGGCTTTGCCCGTCGTGTTGTGCGTATGGTACGCATACTCATATCCAAATTTAGTAAACTAAAGCATTATGAAGTAACCACCAGAAATGGATGCGACCTCGGTCGCGATCACAAATGATTGAAACAGGTATTCCATGCCTCGTGACAACCTCCTTTAGGTATATTCTTGCAAGTTTATCCATAGGATCAGTCTCTCTCATTGGTGTGAAAATTGCAGACTTAGTGAGTCGGTCAATAATCACCCAAATGGTGTCATAGCCTTGCGACGTCTAAGGAGATTTATGACAAAATCTCATAGTATTTTGTCCACATCTTCCGTTTTCCAAGGTATCTTGGGTTATACCAACAATCATTATGTCTTTGGATGATCGGACCTTGACTTTAGCACTGGTCCAAACATTGCTACAAAGGGTGGCGATGTCGCTTCATAATTGGGCCACCATTAGCTTTTCATACTTGGTACATCTTTGTCGAAACGCGATGTATAGAGTATTTTGATTTGTGGGACTCGTGCATGATCACAGTCCGTAAATCGCCATAACAGGGTAGCCAACTCCTGCCATTGAGGAATTCATCGCGATCAATTACGTTAATAGGAAATAAATCATTAAAGTATATAATGTTTTGTTCCTCTTCATCATATTTGGACAATGCTGTTTCATCTTTCAAATTAAATTCGTCAATGTGTTGAGGACTTAAAGTGGGTTTAGTTAAGAAATTTAATTTAGACGTTTGAGCATCATGGTAAACAATGGCTGGAAATTCTTTCTCAAAATCTTTAAAGAAGTCTAAATCATCAAAATAACTGACTGTAGGCTCGGGTGATGGAAGCAAAGGCATATTGACTTTTTCATTATCATTTTTCAAATCCGTTTTCAATTTGTCAACAGAAATCATTTTATAGGAAAATGAGTTTTTATCGAAAATTACCGTGTAATCTTCATCGTCAGATTCGTCAAACGATATTCTAAACTCAATTTCATTGTTAAGAGAACTTAGCGTAGGCTCACACGAGAGTGTTGCTTCAGATGTTAACGTGTTATTAAAGGCTATAGCTGGAAATTTCATTTTCAATAGATCTGAGGTCGTGAACGTCTTCATTATCCCAGATCTTACCATACGTAGCATTTCCCAATATACACCTTCGAAATATTGTATAAGAACGTAAAACTTGAATACCTTATGAGAGAGGTATCCACGCCTACGAGCTTTTTTCTTCCCTTAATCCTGATTTACTCCTCCATATTAATGCTGGGGTCGTCCATTTTAACCTATAATAAATTCGCTAGGAAAGAAATCTGTCAAATAGCTTATACGCCGTATTTAGTGAACTGAATACGTCGTATTAATGATAGAGTCGAATAAGCTGTATTGGGCAGAGAACTAGATACGCTGTATCCGATAGAAGTGGATACGCCGTATTCAACTATCGACCAAAATAGTGTATCTAAGATATACAATTAAATGCGCAAACAATTAAACACACAAATATATACAAGCAAACAATTAAATACAAATACACATAATTTTAAAAAAATACCAATGAATATACACTAGATCTAAATTACACTAATCCTCACGGGTTAGAGTCTATCTAATGTTTAGAAACCAAAATCTCAAATAAAAATCAAGATTAAAATGTTTCACTCCCTGGCAACACGCCAAAATCACTTGATGTACAGTCATTGTACTTGTATATTTAAGATTGATTCAAGTTATAAATTTATATTTTGCCGACTAAACCAAAAACAACACTTTAACGGGCAGTGTACCCGATTGGTAGTAGTTTTGTGTTAAGCAGGGTGTCGAACACTTGAAGCGAGGTTAAATCTATCAATTTAATTAATATCTTAGTTATCTAATCTATGTTATATCTATTCTATCCTAATCCTATGTTAAACCTATGTCAGTCTAAATCCTAATTCTAACAGGAAAAGGGGGGTTTCAGCCTGAGAGAATGGAACAGTTTGGATGGTGTCTATAATCAATTCAAGGTACTGTTACCCACGCAAGATAATTAACAAAAGATGAAAGAGCGCTTGAACCTTATATAAGAAAACTGTATTTGTAACACCCCCAAATTGGGTTGCAGCGGAATAATGAGTCCGAGAGCGTTACTTCATAGATCAATAGCACAAGATATGAGAACGACCTCTAAAAGAGTCTTTTAGAATATGATACATTGGATTTATTGAAATTGTTTAATACAAAGCGCAACGGCTTAAATTGTTCAACATTTGATAACAAATATTTTATGCATGACTCCCCAAAAGAGTATCCCCAAAAGAGTATCCCCAATGTATCCTTAGCACCTCGTGCCTCATTGACCTTGAGAAAACATGCTTTAAAAATGTATCAACAGAAAAGTGGGGGTGAATTCAAAAGATTAATGTGAAATATAATGTAGGACCGCAAGATTTCCAAGTATATGATAATGCAATAGATGTAAACACCACAAAGTGTAATTACGTTTCCCAAAGCTCATGACACTAAACTTTCGACATGTATGAGTTGCAATATAAATTGCCAACATTGCCCTTGATGATGTTCTAACCCGACCGCAACATCCCAAATACGACATGTATACCTCCGATGTTCACTCCATGACACTAGTGAGAGCTAATCACCCAGATAGGGATGTCAATCGCAAATAGATCTATTTATAACATTCGCGCTCACACAAAGTAATTAACTGTTCATGATAATGGACACAGTGGGTTATACCTACTTAGGCAAACACGTAATCATAATTAAATGTACACTTGCGTCCAATTTGTAAAACAATGCATGATTCTCACCCCAAAAGTTGTAAATCATTGATATAGAAAAACATGGGGCTATGAACTTACCTTAGTAAGTAGTCCTCCGTGAATGGTAATATACCCAAGTATGGTAAGTGAATCGCACCGTCAAATACCTAAGTAAATATGGCCAGTCTTAGTCTACAAGTTTAGGCTAACGACTTCATGTATAAACTACAATAATTTGCTAACTTATATATATATATATTATATATATAAAATATATATATACTGTTATCACTTGTGTGGTGATGTACGCGTTTATTGTATTTGTTTTCCTCGTATGCTCTTGGGAAGATGTACGACTATATACTTTTAAGTTACAAAGGTGTTTTAAGTATTAATCAAAATACACCTATTTATTAGTCTGCGTACTTTAGTTATATAAGTACCCGTATTATACCACAACTAGTCCTATACCATGTGTGTTCATTTAAATCACTTAATTATATAAGATACCTTTAGGTTTTCATTATTGGCAAAAACAATCCTTATAGTTTAAAATAGAATATTTACCATTTACACCCCTAAGTTTCCATGTTGATAACGTTTAGAGTCCCTTTAATTTTACACACAAAAATTACATTTTAGTTCTTTATGGAGTTCAAAAAACAGTCCCTTTCGTTCCAGAATGTCAAAAACAGTATTAGTTAATACACTACAGTATTAACAAATGCAAGCAGAACTACTCTGCTAGCAGTACTAACTTCTGCTAACAGTAAAGGGGGGTGGGGGGGGGGGGGGGGGGGGGGGGGGGGGGTGGGGGGGGGGGGGGGGGGGGGGGGGGAGGGTGGGGGGGTGGGTTGGTTGTGGGGATTGGTGTGTGTTGTTGTGGTGTAAATTGATGGGTTTTTTTTTGTTGTTTTCTATTTGTAGTCACTTACTTATTCTCTATCTCTCTATCTCTTCTATATTTCTTAGACTGGTCGAGTTCAACTTTATAACAGACACAGAAACTAACAACATTCTCTTAAGCTCTGGTCATTACTGTATATTCTGTGCGTAAATGATGTTAGGCAGTCTCTCTATCAAGAGAAGCTCGACACACACGTATCAGACATGCCAGAGTAACGTTACAGCAGTATATTGTTTAAGTACAGCTATTCGTTAGTCAAGAACTTAGTACTGTAGTCTAGGACATGAAATATGACTGGCACACTGTTAGCTAGGTCTTAAGTTCTAAGGCTTATTTCTGACATTAAAGGCAAGTCTAGCCATGTAAGGCTACCCTATGTTGCACTTAATATACTTCGACTTATATGGTTGTACACTAACTCCTTTGACATTAAGAGTCAGCGCTAGGTTAATAAGTACTAGTTTTTGACAAATATCTAAACGCAAAGGGACTGTTGGACACTCAATAGAAACTAAATGGAAAACAAATTGAGATAGTTAAGTAGGGACTATCTACGTATCAACATAGAAACTACGTAGGCGTAGTAAACAATGTGAGTAAAAGATGTATCACTGATTTTACACAAACACTATAGGGATGGGGATAGGGCATGGCCAAAAGTATGACAAAAACCATACGCAATGGTACTCTATCTTAACTATCAATTATACGTGTATTTCAATGTACACTGAACACACATGTGTATAGGACGAGTTGTGGATATAGATAGCGGTGTCTATTCTTATAACATACTAAAGTCCAGCATGAATAATAGGCTGTATTTATACACAATTCAATGTCTTATACACCTTTAGTAACAATCACCGCCAATGAAGTTATATTATACGTCGAGTTAGCGTGGTGGCCACATACTTACAAAGATGAGCTTTGGTCTACTAGCGCAGAATCAAGCAACATGAATCAATAACGCTGATATGTCATTCGATCACAACATTATCTATGATGACGACTGGAACATAGATGGTTATATATACTATGTTACGGCAGAACTGACCCATCTCTTATTATATATAGCTTGATATAATCACATAAAGTAGCTACAGTTGTGACCTTGTATGATTACTACTCACATGGAAAAAAAGGCTGTAACTCTTAGCCATAGAAACTTAGGCTTATACTATAGACTGAAGCGCATATACTTGCTAACTGTACAGCTTACAAAAGTTGGACTCCCTAGGCATGTGGGGGCGTTATTACACCTTACACATGACATTCTGTAGTATGTCCCATGTAGTCGTGGAGGAAACTCGACTTGTATACCCCAAGCCTTAGTTTAAACCGAATCTTTCTTGCTTTCAAACCCTTAAACGTATAACCTTAGCTTATAGATTACTAGATTATACCTTAGAACTCTTTGGTTGTGAGTTGTTGGTGTCATGTTCGAGGATTGTGCTTGGCTGTGGTGACCCGAATGAAGAGAGCAACAAGGGTGTTTTTTGCTAGTATGCCTTTAAGTGTGTGAGTGTGTAAACACTCTTGGTTGTAAGCCTTCCTATTTATAGAGAAAATATCTCTATACCACTTTCTAAAACCATATCTCCTTTACTAGAGAAGTGTAGTAGTTTAAGTACATGATTAGGTGGTTTTTAGGGTAGTTTAGGATTGCTTAAGTACAAGTATTAATGAATTGGTGATGTACAAATATCAAATATCTATGTTTGGTTTGGTGGGGTTGCGATTGCTAACGGGGGAACACAAGATACAAATTTTGTGTAAGATTGTTAATTACAAAGTCTTATTAATCCAAGGTTTGTACAAGATTATAATAAAATTTGTGTGATAATACACAATTTCCCTTGGATCGTGTGGATATAAGCGAAAACAATACAAACAGTGTGTTTGAGTTTAGGTTTCCTTAACCATAAACTAACCTAAACAAATATCCTTAAACAAACTATGGTAAAACTACGGTTCAGGGGTACATGTATGTAAGAGCATATAAGAATTTGTAAGAGATTCCTCCCTAATTCCCTATGACCCTTGTACGCCTATGATTATGTTTTATGTTACAAAATGATTTGACAATTTTCAAGTTATATGGGATAATGGTGTACTTAAGGTGGTTAATAACCATAGTATACAAGGTTTGTCTCATGCTAATGTTATCACATATCATGCCCAGCCCTTGTAGGCTTAGTGACACAAAAACTGTATAATTTTTGTTTTTAGGGCGTAAAAGTGGGTATTGGTTTGAGTATAGATAGGTATAGGTACTTCCGGGTACGCCTAAATATATTTTTATTGCGAAACGTAAATGTTTTACGTAGCCAATAAAAATAAAATGTGAAAACTTATAAATTATACTCCAAATAATTATATGACACTTGTTTGACGTAAACTTTTATTTGTTTGATTGTCCGTTTACGTTGAACGTTGATTTTTAGTTTACGCGATTTAACTATAAGATAATAATTAAAAGCGAACGCGTAAAAATCTAGAATTAAATAATGGAATTAATTGAGTTGGGAAATGACCTAAAAATGATAAATGTTATAGTCTCTGCCTGTTAGAAGAGCCTTGTCCTCAAGGCTTAAGTTGCAACACTTGATGAAGGCACGAGTTTAGTGAAGAGATACAGATACTTCTTTTGAAATTGGTCTTCGCGTTCCCATGTGAACTCAGGACCTCTTCTTGAGTTCCATCGAACCTTAACAATTGGGATACGACTTTGTTTCAACCGTTTGACTTCTCGATCCATGATCTTCATGGGTTCCTCCACAAAACAAAGCTTGTCATCAACATGGAGTCCTTCCAACGGAACGGCTAATGGTTTGTCGGAATAACATTTCTTCATGTTGGATACATGAAATGTATTGTGAACCCTGCTCACCTCTTGAGGAAGCTCAAGCTTATAAGCAACGGATCCAACCTTTTCTAGTACCTTAAAGGGTCCAACATATCTAGGGTTTAACTTCCCCCGTTTGCCAAAATGTACGAACCCCCACACACACAACGAAACCCGTGCCCACACACACCCAAAAAATAACTAAACAAAATAATACAACAGCAACAAAGCTGACAAACCAACTTTTGAGCATAACTCTATCCCCAACTTGGAACTCCATCGGCTTACGCTTCAAATCGGCATAAATCTTTTGTCGGTCCCGAGCGGCTCGCATTCTCTGCTTGATCTGAATGACCTTCTCAGTTGTCTCTTGGACCATTTCTGGACCGGTGAGTTGAACTTTTCCGACCTCGGCCCAACAAAATGGTGAAGACAACTTATCGTCGTAATGTCGCCTCGAATGGTGCAGCCTTGATACTAGCGTGATAACTAATATTGTAGGAAAACTCAACTAGTGGCAGGTGTTTAACCCAACCATTTCCAAAGTCGATCACACAAGCACATAGCATATCCTCGAGAGTTTGGATAGTTCTCTCGCTTTGTCTATCAGTCTGCGGATGGTACGCAATACTCATATCCAAGTTAGTACCCAAAGCCTTCTGAAGTGACCTCCAGAAATTTGATGTGAATCTAGGGTCACAATCACAAATGATCGAGACAGGTATTCCATGCCTCATGACTACCTCCTTCAGGTACATTCTCGCTAATATTCTACTTGTAATCAGTTTTCTCTTTCAGTGTAAAGATTGCAGACTTAGTAAGTTGGTCAACAATTACCCAAATGGTGTCATATCCTTGCGATGACTTAGGAAGCTTCGTGACAAAGTCCATTGTGATGTTATCCCACTTTTATTGGGGTATCTCGGGTTGTACTAACAAACCCGATGGCCTTTGGTGTTCAACTTTGACTTTAGCACACGTCAAACATTTGCTAACATAGGTGGCGATGTCGGTCGTCATATTGGGCCACCAATATAGTTTTTTCATGTCCTGCGTAACATTTGTCATTACCCGAATGGATGGAGTATTTTGATTTGTGGGACTCGTGCATGATCACAGTCCTCAAGTCACCATAACATGGCAACCAACTCGTGTCGTTTAAGCATAAAGTTCCGTCAGCTCAGGGTTCCAACTTATCCGTCGGTATATCCTTCCTGATCATACCACCTACATCTTCGTTCTTGAGATTCTCTGGTTTCTGAGCTTCGGTCTGAGCATTCAAGATTTGTTTGGGAAGATCCAAACTAATAGTCATCACTAAGGCTTGGACTCTTAACGATTTAATTTGCTATTTCCACCCCCCACCCCCACCCCCCCCTTTCCCCCCTCCATGCTCTATGCATCAGCAACAACATTTGCTTTCCCCGGGTGATAACGAATCTCACAATCGTAATCACTGAGCAACTCTAACCAACGACGTTGCCTCATATTCAACTCCTTTTGGTCAAGTATGTGTTGTAGACTCTTATGATCTGTGAACACCGTACACTTGGTTCCATACAAGTAGTGCCTCCAAATCTTTAGAGCAAACACCACTGCACCAAGTTCCAAATCATGGGTAGTATAATTTTTCTCATGAATCTTCAGCTGTCGTGATGCATAAGCAATCACCTTCTCGTTTTGCATCAATACCGCACCCAATCCTTTATGTGATGCATCACAATAAACAATAAAGTTCTCAGCTCCTTGAGGGAGTGCTAAGATGGGTGCGCTACACAACTTATGCTTCAATGTCTGAATCTTCGGTAGTAACCGGCAAGACCTAAAAATTGACGAATCTCTGTTGGAGTCTTAGGAGATGCCCAATCCTTTATGGATTGATTTGCGGGCCACGTGAATGCCTTGACTATCAATCACGTGGCCGAGAAATTGTACCTTAGGAATCCAAAATTCACATTTAGAGAATTTAGCGTACAACTCCTCCTTCTTAAGCAATTCCAGAATTGCCTTAAGATGCTCTTCATGTTCCTTCTTGTTCTTTGAATAAATTAGTATATCGTTGATAAAGACAATTACAACCTTATCAAAGTATGGTTTGCACACTCGGTTCATGAGGTCTTGTGTAATGTCAGGTGCATTTGTCAACAATTTGCTTCACTTGGATATCATAATGACAATTCGTGTCATAAATGCCATCTTCGGAATATCCTATTTCTGTACTCTAGCTGTTGATAACACAGATCGCAAGTCTATATTTAAATAACACTGGGTTCCTTGGTAGTATGATCAAACAAAATCATCAATCCTTGGGAGAGGATAACGATTCTTCACTCGTGCAGCTTATTCTTTCCTGGTTGTCAAGGCACATCAGGAATATCCATCCTTCTTTTTTGACAAAGCAAGACCGGAGCTCCCAGGTGAGGAAATAGGTCTTATATAAGCCTTGTCGGATAGCTCTTGCAGTTATTCCGACAACTTTTTCATTTCGGAAGAAGCTAATCGATAGGGTGATCGTGCTACAGGTGCAGCACCGGGCATCAAATCGATTTGGAATTCCCATTTTGTCGAGTAGGTTGAAGACCCGGCAAATCTTCAGGAAATACTTCAGGAAAATCTCGAACGATTGGTACGTCCTCAAGTCGTTTCTCCCCCGACTTGTCTTCAGTCTCCTTCGTAGTATCATGTGCCAATAAAAGACATTATTCCTTTTCAACAAATATTTATGAGTTTTTGGTGCACGAAATGAGGTTCATACGATCCAGGTTCCCATGGATTACTTCTGTTCACCTTGGAACATTAGGTTTCTTTTCCCCAGGGAATATCCGACGAATCTTCTCGGCACAATAAAGAGAGAGTGGTACTTTGAAACCAGTCCATACGCGATTATGACAGTCGAAGTACAAGTTCTACGGGATTATGTTTGGATGTTGAATGGATGGTCTAAGAAGGTTTTAATGTACAACCCGGATGATTTTTTTTAAGGTGTTTATCACTAATTATTTTCCGTCGGATAGTTTCAACATAATATTTATGATCTTAATAATTGTTGGTGTGTATCAAGTAGGGAGATAAACTGTAGTTTGATATAAAACTTTATCGGCACCAGTATCAAATAAGTTCATAGATGCATATCGGTCATTTAGAAGGAACATTCCCTGTAAACGACGTTAAGTCCGGGTTTGTTCCCGCATTACCCACCACATAAACCTTGGCTGGTGCTCCTGCCATTCACACGTTGATTACCATGATTTCCATTCTTCAGCTTCGGCAGTCCTTCTTGGATTGCGCCTAAATACACCAAACTCTTAATAAGTGACCAGCACTTCTGGAGTTGTCCCGAAGTTCACACGATTGTTATTATTACCATTGGGACCAAAACTCCTACAGTCACGAGCTAGATGATCGATCTTCTTGCACTTATTACACATGGGAGCACATGGACCTTTGTGGTGATAGTTGCATTTTTACACAAGGGCAATGATCCCGTGTACTCCCTCTTTTCACCAGGCCCAGCAGTGTAAGCCCTCCCAGTGTTCTGTCTCTTGTTTTGTTGTTGGTGCCCCTGATTGTTTCCAACATTAAACTCTAACTTCCTTCTTTTTGCTCAGCTTGCCTTTCAGTAATAGTGAGGACTTTTTTATCCATCTGATCATTGGTAAACTCGATTGCTTTCTCCATCGTCTTGGGTTGATATGACATTACATTTCCCCGAATCATATCAGGAAGTCCACCAACATATTTCTCAACTTCCTCTGATTCCTCATGGAACATCCTTCTACACATTAGTGCAAGCTCTTGAAAATGCAGAGTGTAACTTGCGACATCAGTACCTTTTACTTTTAGGTTCCAGAGCTCAATTTCTAACTTCTTGATTTCACCCCTTGGGCAGTATTTGACTGTCATCATCTTCTTTAGTGCCTTCCAGTCCATAGCATAAGCAACATCTTGAGTAACAGTCTTCATGTGGGAGTTCCACCATGTTAGAGCATTTCTAAGGAAAGTGCATGTAGCAAACTTAACTTGGTTCTCCATAGCACAGTTGCTGATATGGAACACTGATTCTATCTTCTTGAACAATTATGATAGCACAACCACTCCTTCAGTACCCTTAAAAGTAAGGGGCTTGCAATTTAGAAAATCCTTGTACATACACTCACGGGGAGTGCGTACAGTTCCTCTAATTCCAGTGTCAGAATTGTGGCTTCTGTCGCCATGACCATTAGGGCTATTTCGAAGAGTTTCATGGTTAGCAAGTTCCGTAGACACTCTTGCTTCGATTAGTTGCTCAACAACAACAGCTGTCATAGGGGTAACAGCCGCAATAGCAGCAGCAGCAGCAGCCCTTGCCATAGCAGTAGAGGTTCTTCTTGGCGGCATATTGTTCTAAATCACAACAATATAAAACACGTGAGTTTTCATAAACATCACAACATGACATGGGTACAACATATATATAACAAGATCACATCACACAGTGATTATATAACATGACTGGGATCACAACACATAACAGAATTGAGATCGACATAACATAATACAACACATTATATATAACAAGATCACATCACACAGTGATTATATAACATGACTGGGATCACAACACATAACAGAATTGAGATCGACATGACATAATACAACACATCATATATAACTGGAAAACATACATGATTGTCTGATACAAGAAATGAAAAATACAAATCCTACTACCGTGCTAGCTGGGTATAAAACCCATAATACTTAGCCGGCTAACATAATGATAGCTATGAATATGACATGAAAATGTAAACCTAGGCAGAACTACCAGCGCCCTCGGGATCATCTACATGAGTCTGATCTCTAGCCTGAAGTGCCTGAATCTGTCCTAATGCCGCTTACAACTGTCCCTGTAGTGATGAAACCTGTGTAATGAATGTCGTCATCAGTGACTCCTGTAAGGCGATACGGTAATCCTGCATCTGGGTATGAGTTCTATATGCTTGCAGTTCATAGTGAACTGCCGAACTCAACCCAACGGAATGTGCCCAAGCCTCTCGGGAAACGAGGGCCTCTCGATCCAACAGTCGTGCAGTCTCATAGTGAAACTGTCTATCCTTGACCAATCCATCAACTCTCAGAAATAACCGAGTCTGCCTATCCTGAGTATCCTCTATCATAGCATAAATATCCTGTGTGTCTTGCTCCTGAACCGCAGCAAGCTCGGTCACTCTAGCATTGACCCCCTTGAGGGTCGTCAGTGCTACCTCCTCAACAGCCTTTGTCGGGTCTACCCAAACATCCCTAATGCCATAGCCTACCTCCTTGGCTCTCTGACGTCTGATCTCGACACCCATAGTGCCGATAAATACATAATCTGCTCTATGACCTCCAGTAGGTCTAGGAGCAGCAGTCGAACTCTCCCCTACCTCATACCTCAATGTGGGAGCAGTCGGACATAACCTCTTACGAGGTGGTAAACCGGCCTCGAGAATGTCCTCCCTATGGTCGACTGGTGGTGGTATGAATAGTGAGGCTGGTAGTGGTGGTAGTGGAGATGATGGTAACGGTAATGATGTGGGTACAGGTGGTGGTAAATGTAGTGATGATGGTGGAGGTGGTAGTGGTGGTGAGGGAATATGAGGTAGTGGAGATGACCAAGGTGATAGTGGAGATGGTGGTGGTGATGGTGGTGTAGGTGCAGACTCATCCATCTCAAATTCCTTTGTATCCCCAGCTGAGGGAACATGGTCAACAACAGGTACAACAGAAGAGTCGGCCAGAGCTAGGTGCTCCTCCTCCTCCTTGTCATCATCGTCCTCCTCAAAGGGCTCCTCATCCTCGTCATCAGTATCATCATCATCATAGTCGTCATTGGAGGGCTCATCATCATCCCCTCCATCAGCAGGATAGTCAGCATGGTCCTCCTCGGGGTCCTCCTCCGGATCATCATCCAGATCAGAGTCTGCCACATAGCCTGGTGACAAGGCGGTAGGAGAGGCATCAGCAGGTAGAGGCTGGTCCTCCAAGGGTGCCTCAGCATCAGATGGAATTAAGTACTCGGGGTACTCAGGTTCAGGTATGTATGGTACCTCAATAGGTAAAGGTGGGTGCTCAGGGCTAGACACGTAATCGGGAGATGGTGGGTGCTCAGGTCCTGGCACATAGTCCAAAGATGGCGGGGCCACCGGCTGCATAGGGAGTCCATCATATCCGTATACATTGACTCGTGGAGAACCTCCATCAGACAGCTCCTCATCAGCTCCCCAAAAGACTCTCCTTGGCTCAGAATAAGTGTAGACAGATGTGTAGGTGACGGTGGATGAAGAAGACATAACAGGATCTGTAACACTCAAACAGAGTTTATATTAGTACATATATAAGACCCATAATAATATACTTAATATATTATAAATACGTATGATTACAGGTGGTGTATATGTGTGATGTTGGTAGGAACAAGGTGTTGGGTGGGTGGTGGGGGAATTTGAGGTAGTGGAGATGACCAAGGTGATAGTGGAGATGGTGGTGGTGATGGTGGTGTAGGTACGACAGCATACTCAGCAATGCTTGCCTCCATGGATGGTGACATAGGTGGCTCAAGTCTGACAGACTTTCGTACCCTACTGAGATGTGTCTGAGAAAAAAGGACCTTAGTCTGAGGTGATCTAGGTGTAGGTGCAGACTCATCAGTCTCAAATGTCTTTGTATCCCTAGCTGAGGGAACATGGTCAACAACAGGTACAGCAGAAGAGTCGGCCAGAGCTAGGTGTGCTCCTCCTCCTGTCATCATACTCGTCCTCAAAGGGCTCTCCTCTTCCTTTGTTCATCAGTATCATCATCATCGTCGTCATCATCGGAGGGCTCATCATCATCATCATCCACTCCGTCAGTGGGATAATCAGCATGATCCTCTTCGGGGTCCTCTTCCGGACCCTCATCCGGATAGGAGTTTGCCACATAGCCTGGTGACAAGGCGGTAGGTGAGGCATCAGCAGGTAGAAGTTGGTCCTCCAAGGGTGCCTCAGCATCGGCTGGCACTAAGTACTCGGGGTACTCAGGCTCAGGTACGTATGGTACCTCGACAGGTGAAGGTGGGTGCTCGGGACGGGGCACGTAATCAGGAGACGATGGGTGCTCAGGTCCTTGCACATAGTCCAGAGATGGCGGGGCTACCAGCTGCATAGGGAGTCCATCGTATCCATATACGATGACTCGTGGAGAACCTCCATCAGACAGCTCCTCATCAGCTCCTTAAAAGA
>BQNB010035766.1:0-50624 GCA_026074375.1 Tanacetum coccineum | reverse complement strand
AAAAATAAGGCTCCTAAATTTTTATAAAAACTAAACCTTCTGATTTTTAAACGTTGATTTTTTCCTTATTTTTACTAATTTTTCGCTCTTCTTCGAAACCTGACTCGGATTCAGAGTCGGGTCAACAGCCGCGCTGGACTCCTGAGAATAGAACTGCAGCAAGCGTTCAGATAAGCAGTTTAGAATAAGCATATTCCAAAATGACTTTTGCATGCGTAAAGTTAGAAAGTGATTGTACATTCCATGGCGTGAACCCACTTTTTGAAACCAGCCACTAAACCAACCCACAAAACCGAATTAACTGGGAGTCTGTTATTGGGTACTATCATGACCAACTGACACTAAATGTAGGTGCACACCATTTGGCTTGAGCAAAACCGGTGCCACTGCACTATGTTTTCTTTCTGCTAATTTAGGCTCTTTGGGTACATTGTTTTTTCTTTTTTTAGCTATTGCAATTAGCTACCATCGTCACCACCTTATCTTTCTCACATTTTTGCATAAATCAAAATACCGTAGCCCCACAACTACAGCTTGTGTCAGATATTCAGAAGTTAAAAAACCCAAAAGCTGACCATATAAGCATAAACAAACAGCACGTAAACTACCTCAACATCCTATTATTCTTTGTTTTATGACATGACTACACATTTGATCATAAACACGACATAAAAATATAATGCTCATCAACCGGTTAATCTACGGACATATCAATAGCTAGCTGCTTTATCTAAAATCAACAAATCAAAAGCATCAAGATTAAGTTATTCTACAGCCGGAAAATAAGCAAAATCATAAACTTATTCCTAAAGTTCTGGTTGTCTGTTTTTTATGAGGAAGCATAAGCTTAATATATAAGCAATCCCAAACACCCTTTATCTTATAGCAAGCGGATGAAAATAATGATGTGTTGGTTTGCTGCCATCATTTACGGTTACCCATTTGGCTGTTAGCATCTCTAAAAAGCCACATTAAGGTCTCCACAATTTTGACTTAACTAAATCAACTTGTACAATATCGCCTAAAGCCAAAAACTAAAACTAATAACCCAAACACCCCTAACAACTTATTATGGCTTAAAAATTGAAAAGAAACACATAAAACACGTAAATAAATTTTTATAATAAGATAATTAAAGTGTGATTCTTTACCTCAATAATCAAAATCTGTCAAACACGCAAAACAGCTTATCACCTTATTAGTTGAGTTGAAAATCTTTCGCTTTTTCTTACGATAACACCACATTTCTCCTACAAAACATGAGAAACACCACAATTAATTAATCAAATCAAGAACCTCAAACCTAATCAAAATCAATAACCTCATTAAAAATAAAGAAGAAAGATGACTGAATATGCTGGGTCGTCGGATTCATTTATGGAAGTGATGCACTCACAACTCGGATTTTTTAGAGAGAGAAGAATGATATCTGTGTGTGAGATGTATATTTGTGTGTGTGTGAGAGAGAGATGTGTAAAATAATTGTGAAGGAGATGATGTAGGAGAAAGACACGTAGCAACGATTGTGAAGGAGATGAGGTAGAATAAAGACATGTAGCGATTGTGAAAGAATGTGAGAGAGAGGCACGAAGTGGGAAGGAAGCTGGGTAAGAGAAGACCGAATTTAATAAACATGTTAACAGGTCGGGGCGGGTTTAACTGGATAAATGGACTGTAATAAATTGATGTCCTTTGTATATAAGAGTATAATAAAAATCATATATATATATATATATATATATATGTACCCATGACATTGGACAAATAATTTGAATAACATTTTCTTTTTGTCAGATCGATCTATACGAAACAATGTTTTTTGTTATGTGCAATTAGTATACGCATTAATCATGTGCTTTTAAATACATTACGTAAACATTATGTTTAGCTAATACTATACAATTTTTGTTTACTTGCTTCATATTATCGAAATGATGTCTAATATTTTCCGCATTAAAGAAAAATACTTTATAATTGTATGTTTCATAAACCTTGATTGACATGTGTTTTAGTGTTCTACATGATTTATGTTTATAAGATTATTATTGTACATGTGAGTAGCTATTTATAGTTTAAAGCGTATTGCAAGTATTCTATGAGCATGAGTAAAATGATGTTTGATGTAAGGTTAGAAGCAAACGAAAATTACGTATTTGAATTGATGAAATGAATTTGTTGTGTTTATTATTGTTCTTTATGTTTCTTTTGATTTCAATATATTTGACATAAAGTTAATAAGTAACATTAAAGAGATGACTATGGCAAATACAAAAATTTATTAATCTGAGTTTTTGGATAAGACTATGTTTAATTCTCTCTAACGGCTCCTTTCTACATGTCCTTCTAAAAGGCTACTTTCTCAATCTTACATTAATTTCAAAAATACATTTATTAATCTGAGTTTTTGTATAAGACTATGTTTAATTCTCTCTAACGGCTACTTTCTACATCTCTGTCTAACAGCTACTTTCTCAATATTGAAGAAGGTCCCAAAGGTTCGGTTGTTCGACGTATTAATTTCAAAATTACAACTACTATTCAATAAATAATATATTCAAGCATAAAACAATTCCATAAAACATATTCAAGCATAGAAGTATTTCATCCAAGATAATGAACAAGGTTATCATCTTAGCACGTTTGTTACCGCAAACGTCGAGAATGGGTTTCAAACGATATGAAATGTTTGAAGAATCCACAAGTCATATTGTAAAAGCCCGGGTCACAAGCTTTGAGTTTGGAATTCAGGCTCCAAATTAAGAGGTTTTAACAAAAAAATTAATGTATGTTTTTCGGAACTTCTTTTGATGTATAAGCAAAATATATAAAATTTATCATCTTATTTTTATTTAGCTTTGTCATAAAAGGTTTTTGTTTGTTAAGTTTATGTTATTCCTATGTTAATTCTATCAATTGTTAATTAGGCCAAACGGCTCTTTCAAAAGGCAAACATTGAAAGATACTAAAAAACATTGGCTAGGAATTTTTTTTTTTGTTAAAAGCAGGTTGCAAAGATACTAAAAAAAACATTGAAAGATCATATGTGGGTGATCCCCTTGTCTATCCAAAATGGTAAACTTGTTAGATTATTATTTGGAATACTATTGATATGTTTGAAAAAAAGAGTTAATTGTGTGATTGAGCAGCCATTTGGAAGTTGTGTTGTGGTTGAAATTGACCACCAAACTTCCAAAATTTCAATACGTGGGAAAATTGTTTATTTATTTATTTATTTATTTATTTATTTATTTCTTTGAATAATAAAACATCAAAGTCGATATTGACCTCTACAACTTTTATTTTTAACATATGACCTAAGCAATTGCCATGTCTTCCATGACGAATTATTTATGAATTGTGTACGTTCACGTCTTTTTTATTTACTCTCTATTTCAAAATAAGTGTTTTATTTCGATTTTTTGAAGATTTTTTTTCAACTTTTTATCTTAAAAATATTCTTGTTTTTGTTAAATAATAGTTGAGAAAAAAATCATACTAATGAAAATACATTTTAACCCAATCCATTAAATATATTTTGCATCAACTATTATATAACACAAAAAGAAATAAATAAAATCAAAGTTGAAAAAAACATTAAAAATATCAAAATAGGACATTTATTTTGAGACAGATAAAATATTTTAAATCAAATCAGAAAACTATTAAGTTGAGATAAATTAATTCATAGTTATTCCCATGTATAGAGATCAAATATAAAAACAGGAAAAATTCCAAAGCAATTAACCATTCTAGTCGCTCACTAAAACATTGTTAGAGGGTATCAATGATATTACTCTCCCATCACAAACGTTCAGTTTAATGGGCAAAAAGGATTTAAAAAACAAGTCATGTGTTGAGTCTCAATCTCAGCTAAATGTCACGGGAATCGGGGCACATATCCTAATGGTAAGCAAAAAGATCAACATAAGATATTTTAACGGGCCGTTAAATGACAAAAATGGTTATAATAAAAAGGCCAACGCTTGTTAGTGACTACCATCGGAACGTTGTTTCAATGGTATCACTCTACTATCGCAAACATTCAGTTAATCGGTTAACGAAGGTTTTAGAGTAACGTTTCTTAGTGGTTTGGGGTTTTATCCAGTTTCAAATAATTGGCCCAACCAATTGTTACACAATAGTATGGTCAGGTCATTTGACCCATATAGTTTTGGCATATTTTATAACGAAATATATCGAGGAGGGTGTGTTTAGTTTGAATCAATGTTTTAAAACCCGGGTTGACCCGTCCGGTTGACCCGTCCAGTTGAACCGTGAACCGGTCAGGTGACCGGACGCCGGTTTTGAGCGAAAAACCCGGTTGAACCGTGACCCGGTGGCTCGACCGGGTCAATTGAAAAACCGGTTTTTAAATCATTGGTTTGAATGGTTTAGGAATGACACTCATTCTCAATAAAAATTGTTTAGTTTACGGTAGGAATGACACTCATTCTCAATAAAAATTGTTTAGTTTATGGTTTTTATTTTCAGGAATGCTTATAAAACCAACAAAAATATGCATTTTCTAAACCACCATTGGTGATGGGCTTCTAAACCCATTTCCATACTTATACACATAGTTATGCACGCAAATAGGGGTATAAGTCGGGTTGGTCGGTTCAGGTCAATACTCCCTCCAGCCCACCCTCCCAAACCCCCACCCCCACCCCGCCCCCGCCTACACCCCCCGCCAAGCTCTCCCAAAACCCCCCCCCCCCCCACCGCCCCACGGGTCTCATACTGGGTTGGACGGATACAGGTCAATACGGGTTAAGGCTAAAAAGTATCAACCCGAACCCGACCCTAATTGAATTTGAGTTAGTCGGATTCGGGTCTGGTCAAATCAGAACAGGTCCATTCGGATTCGGGTCAACCCAAATAAGAGTAATATGTTTTAAAATTTCCTATTTTTACTTTGTTAAATAGATAATAAAAAAATTATATTTAAGAAAATTAAAAAATCGTTATTGGGGTCAATCAGGTCGACCTGAACCCGAGTTGCCCAAACATTTTTAGCCCGACCCTATTTAGTATTCGGGGTTACTTGGGTGGTTGACCCGGATAATTTTTTTGCCCTAACGCGACCTGAATATGCTTAATCGGGTTCGGGTAGGCGCAAATACAAGATCCTTTGACATAGTGGTACCTTAAATTATCAACGATGATAATAAAATACTACTATCAAATGGCTTTCTTCCTGTAAGTAGTTCCAACATGGTTACACCAAAACCATAGACATCACTTTTTATCTTGTACTGACCAGACATGGAAACCTCTGGGGCATTGTATCCATTGTCATCCAATCCCTGCAATGCGACTGTCAATATAACAAGGATACACTTTCCAGAGGCCTATTGATATGTGTCAATATATACTCACAACAGAAAAGTCAAAGACAAAGCTAACGAAACGGTTAACAGTTAAACTTGTGTTTGTTTGTATAAAAAGCCAATTAATTGTCATTTGTAGGTAGCTAATTAAATCTTTCCTCCCGTAACAAACTTGTAACTGATTTTCTGTTACAATTCCACCATTGATAATCAATAAAGCTTTCGACTAATCTTTTCTTATCTCGTTATGGTCCAAGCCTATTGAAATCCATTAACGAATCTTAAGTGGTGCATATCTACATCTGAGACGAGGCTTGCTAACCCAGAGTCAAAAAGATGAGGATTAAGCTCTGAGTCTAGCAAGATATTGGCCGACGTTATACTCTTATGACAATAGATGGTGAACATACTTCATGTAAATACCAGAAAATGAAATTAGCATTACCTACTTCATTCAAGTGATAAGATCTCAAGCCAGCGGAAATTAGCAAATTTTTACTTACTCCAATGTGTGTGCCATCCCTAATGTATGCATAATTAAAAAAGCTTATAACAGACAAGAGCATAAGACTTGAAGCTTATACCTTGAACTGCATGCTGCGGTGGAGAAACAGGAGAAAAACCAAGTCGTCGGTCTTTTCGATATCTCTAGATGACTTTTTGGATCTTTTCTTGATAAAAAAAAGGCAATAAGTGCAGCAACAACCAAAATGGATATCACAATTCCTGCTATAGCTCAACCACCGACACCATATTTTTTCCCACTATCACTAGAACCGCCAGTAGATGATGGGTTATTGCCCCTAGGTTGGCGATTTTGACTACCCCCTCTAGTTGCTACAGGTGTACCACCTGGAGATGGGGGTGCAGGCCCTGAGTTCCATGAGTTACCATCCTTTCTGACACACAAACAATCATTCAATGTTCAAAATGGCCTTTTCTTTACAATACAAATAACTTAATAGTCGGATACTCACTGCAGATTTATGTTGTTCAGTCGATTAAGAATCCAACCAGTAAATTTATTATTGGCAACGTTCATGGAATAAAAAACAAATGTAAATACAAAATTGAAAGCTGTGGTGAATCGAAAAGTTAGAAAACTAACAGATTTTTAAGGGAAAGATTGGCTAGAACATCGTAGTGCCTGTGAACTGGTTGTTCTGCCAACACCTAGATACCAATAGTAGATTTATAACCGGAAGGTCATTGAATAAGATGTTGTTTACGTATGGATTGATATATATACTTACATATCAGTTGCATTGGACAGCGAGGCGAAGCTCTGAGGAAGATCACCCGTAAAAGAACTTGAAGATATATCCCTGAACCGACCATTATATAATAATCATTGATAAAATATTTTCTAGTAATTAAATATTAAGAAATAGCAGTGCTTACAGACCGGATAGAGCTGAAAGTTGTCCAAACATGTCAGGCAATGCGCCATTTATTTGATTTATGGTAACATTTCTGTTGAGAAAATACGATAAATAACAATAATAAACCAAGTGTGCAACCATCAAATGCACGAATAAAAGAAGAGTGATGGAGTGACTGAAAAGTATTTAATAGAAGTCATTTGTGATATTGAATAGGGAAGGTTGTCGGTATATCCACATCCGACAAGATTTTTGCGATTACAAAACACAAGTCATTAGTTATGTACTAGAATGTTGAGAAGTTTACTAGTAATAAGAGAGGAGGGGGAGGAGGGAAGGGGGTGTTATTTGGTTTCGGGCTTGTGTTTCATAAGCTTACTTTTTTGGCTTATTTTAAAACTTTTCAGCTTATATAAGCTGAAAAAAGCTTCAAAATAAGCCACAGAAAAAGCGAGGATAGAAACATAAGCCTAGAACGAAATAAGCTATAAGCTGACTATATAAGGTGAAAGAAACACCCCCTAAGTTAAGAAGTGTAGTGCGTACAATGAAGTTAAGTTGGGAGGAAGGTTGTAAGGTATCTGATTACCGAGATTATTGTTGCTAACATCACTGCGTACAAACAATCAAGTAAAGTATTATAAATTGATAAAGCAAGCAAAAAACAACTGAGACTAGTAATAATAATGCATAAAAAGCAGGACTAAACGCAAATCTCGGTTAAAAGACTTGCACACACTGATCTCCAATATGTGCTTTTTGGGAAACCGAGTTTATGTCCGTGATTTAGAATTTACTATACCTTCGTGCAATGTAGTCTACTGCGCTTGCCATCGTATGAGTTTCTGAATGGGTGTAAAAGCTTGTGATTTCTGGGTGTATTTGTGCCACCTGTAGCACCAGTTGGCTTTGCTCTTTGATATGCTTCAACAAGTACATTTGTTGTTGCAGCCTGAATAACAACAAAACAATAATAAAGATTTTGAAACCAATAGCAAACGATGTTAAGTTTTAATTTGTTGCTGCATTTATTGTTGCAGCGTATTACTAATACACGAATAATCGATATGAAACACTGTTACAGGACCTATATGTATTATAGGATATACCGATAAATATTAGACCTGGAAATCGAGAAATTAAGCGTACAAACGTGCTGTTATAGGCCAAGCACGTACAAATTTGACATAAGGTTAAATTTAATCCAAGCTTCCTAACTCGTTATACAAAAATATAGATTATTACTATTACAATTATGTTTTTTTTATTTTATTGTGTCAATATTAACAATTAATTGCTCTAAAAAATATTCGACCAAAAAAAATTTAAGGTTCACAAAACCAATCTGGCTTGTTTCCGTTGGTACATGCCGTGTTGTAACCGTGTCCCAACCCATCCGACCCAACCATCTTGCCAGTCCTACCAAAGATTGTTTGGAAATATATGAGATGTTATGAATATGTGATTTAGAGAGTCGGCGTCAAGTCTAGCTTCACACATACCTTTGATCTTACTGCATTGCTATGGAAGTACACCTTTGCTTCCATGCTAGAACCAATGAGTTTGCCGGTGCTAGCGGGCTCCAAGCTTTATTTACCTCGGTACAAACAACCAAATTCATACAAATCAAATGCACATACAGCTCCAAAATTATATACCATATATGATTATTAAGAAAATCAAAATTTACAGCAAACAATCAACATCTTTTTTTAGGAAACGCATGCCGTCTTTCATTGACTTATAAATTTCCCCAGAAAATCACAATTTGATATTCAAAGCCACATATTCACACATTATATTTACATTAAATGAACACATATCAGCTCAAACTTTGTTTCTTCTCTCATACTAATGTCATAGCTTAGAGACTAAGCAACTAATACATAACCTAATGGGTATCGCCCATCTATGTAATTGGACCGGCCCATCTATTCTAGTTTGGTCTAACACGCCCCCGTAAGCTAAGGACGGGTAACAACCTGCAGCTTGGATCTTAGAAATAGGAATCGAGGAGTTGGTAATGGCTTTGTAAAGATATATGAATAACCCATCAAATGATTTTTGATGGACACGGTATTGAACCATCCGCATAACCCATCAAATTGTTTGTGATGAGGAATGGTTCGACCATATTTTTTCAATAACCATAATTTGTGGATGAAAGGGTAAAAGCAAACTTACGAGAGTTGTGGGCCGTTTTATCGGCTGAGGTGAAAGCTGAAATCATAGCCATAGTAATATTCCTCGTTTTTTAGGGTTTCTGACGACGGCGGGGTTTGGGGTTTCTGATTTGGGGGGTTTTGTTTAGAATTATATGAGGATCACTATGGTGCTTTTGGTTGATCGTAAGTCGATGTTGTTTGGCCGAAAAAGGCAAAAATGTGGCCGGATTTTGTAAATTCCGGTGAACGACTGTGGCGGCTGAAAAGTGACCAGAATTGTGCCAGAAAAAAAGGTTGTTTGGTGTTTTGGCACTAATACCATATAAAACATCAAAGGGTATGTATTATTGTAATTGTGATTGTGATTTGTACATTAGATTGTATCTGTATATATACTAATGTCATAGCTTAGAGACTAAGCAAATAATAAATAACCTAATGGGTACAGCCCATCTATACAATTAGACCGACCTATCTATTCTAGTTTGGTCTAACACATATCAGCTCGAACTTCGTTTCTTGTCTCATATTTATTAATATTAACGCAAGAGAATATAAGTATTCCAAGATTATAACCTACCAAATAACTGAGACTTATCTTTTCTCATCTCATCTAACCTCGTTAATGCAAGCAAAGTATAACTATTTGGAAACTATAAGCAAAAATTATAAGTATAAGGAACATTGCAAAACATCAATTTATGCACAAAGCATGATATCAATTAGAAACTGACTTAAAAAGAATGCATTCCAAACACCAATGTGTCAAAATGGGTAAAAGAAAGCGAACCATAAAAGAAGTGGTTTAACTAATTATAAAGTCGCCCAAATAAAGAAGCGAACCAGTACCTTAAAACAAAATATCAAGGATTTGAAAACTATTTCAAGATTGAAGTAACATGTTGGAACTTATAATACAAATCCATTCATTGAATAACATGTCAACTACCATGCATTCGGCTTCTCTACGCCTCTAAATTATAAAACCAATGAAGCTTTAGAAGAGTCTAAAGCCAGTATTTGTGAATTTAGAACATTAACATAGACGGAAGAACACAATTAAGTATCTAACTCAATAAGGACATACGAAATTATTTTAATGTACCTAAATACACCAATTAAATTACTTGCAACATATCAAACAAAATGTAACAGATTTAAATCCATCAATCTTCACATACCACAAACAAACAAGATAATCCTTTTAGCAACATCCAACATAATTTAGTAACTTGAAGCTATAACTTCTAAACGTCAAAGTTTATAACTATGAGTGAATATTAAGAATTGCCTTCATTAAAAATCATTTAATGAATAAAAATTAAAGTATGATTATAAAACAAAAACGTACTCAGTTAGTAAAGCATCTTCTTGTTCTTGGATGCAAAATACTTATATGTTTGATGAAATGAAATGCTTGTATGCTGTATTGAATAGTAGTGATTTTGAAAAGTAAGTATGCATAATATAAAGCTTGAATAAGTATCCATTAGAGATATAGCCGTTAAACATGGTCGTATCTAAAAATTCTGTTAATAAATGTATCTTATCCCACTCACATAGTAAACAGTAAATGTTTTTTATTGTTTCCTAGACAGTAGAAATATATCTCTTTAATCCATTAAAAGAAGGTTAATGATGATGTAAATCTTTGACTTGTATTGTTAATGTAATTAAAAAGTATGTAATAATTTTAAGTTATTTTTAATTGATTTAAATTTAATAAATAGAAGCATAAAGCTTGTAGATCCAATCCTTAATCGATTCCTTAGCTTGTAAGGGTTAAGTTACTTTGGATAAATCCAAAACAACTTATGGTAGAAACTTTGTGAATACCAAAGAGTATGCGGAATCTACTCTTTAGTACTTAGAAGAATATATGTGAATATCAATGAAACAGTAAACTTGTATAAACAATGATATCACTAAAACGCTCCAATATTATTAATCTTAATAAGACGAGTACTCTTAATCAGTACTAGGGTTTACAACCTTGAAGCTACGAACAACTTTCAACACACACTTTTTCTGGCTGCCCAAAACTATGTGTCTATGATATCTTTATATAGAGAGATCATAAGACTTACAGGGAAACATAATTAATACAATTAATTACACATTAATTACAAGGAAACTGTATAAGAAAACTAAATCTTCTCTTTAAATCATATTATCACTCCATCAATAATGTTGATCTCGTTTCCTTCTTTAGCATATCTTGTTTCCCAATCAGCATTAATATCTTCTCAATCAACATTAACTTTAGATGTAGTCTTCTCAATCAGCATTAACTTTCCATGTAATCTTCACAATCAGCATTAACTTCAGTCTTTCAGCAGTATTAAGTTAGTATTGGCAGTACTAACTTTTACATCAACAGTACTAACATACTTAGTTATTTTTCTTGAAAATCTTAAGTAGTACTAAATTATGCTTGGTAGTAAAAAGTACGAAGACTTTAATTCCCAACAGATATGTATGGTGTTTTGGATACTGTAGAATGTGAACCTTGAAGCTTGTGTTATTAAGCATTGAATAATGGTAAGCCAATTGTTTTGGTCTCATTTAGTTTTTAGATCTCATTTTGATAAAGAGAGATGAATCCCAAGAACGTTAAAGCAATTATAGCAAGACATGTCTATATATTGTTAAACAGTTTGAAACAATTTATAGTTTAACTTCATCTTAGATCACGATTTCGTAAGACATATTCACATTAGAGCTTCATTAAACCTTTATTTATATTTTTTAAAGGCAAAAAAGTGTTCTTTCACAAAGCCATAAGTACCAAAACACGTTTATTGCATTTGTAGTTGCAATGTTCTTATAACATTTTACTTATAAAGTTGAATCCGCTAGAACATCCAATCCCATCCTCTGTATATTGTTTTCTACAACTCAGTGTATCTGCAATTAGCTCTTGAGAAAGAAGGTATGGAAGTGGATTTAAAGATGCCAATTTTTTTCCAATTCCTTCAATTCCCAGTTTTAAGGTTTTGGTTTTCCTTTCAAACCTCTTTGTGCTCATACGCTTCGAACTTTGTTAGTCTTCACTGAGAAATTTTACTAAAGTCATACTTTTTAATCAAAATCAGGTTTCTTTTAGTTTGATCAAATTCATACTTTTTAATAAAAGTCACAATATCATTTTTTTCCAGTTCCTTCAATTCCCAGTTTCAGGTTTCGGGTTTCCGTTCAAATCCTCTTCAATAATGGTTTAAATACCTCTCTGTGCTCATACGCTTCGTTGGTCTTCAGAATTGTTTTTTGATAAAGTCATACTTTTTAATCAAAATTAGGTTTCATTAGCTCTGTACTCTTGAGTTTTATTTTTTAAGACCATTTACGAGGTGCTGAAATTTCAGGGATGAGTGGCAGCCAGTTCTTAATCATTGGGAGAGGTGTTACATATACAGATTGAAGGATTGTTTTGATCCTATTTATTGTCTAATAGTCTATTACATATATGATGTTACCGGGACACAGACTTTCTTTTGTGATTGGTTTCTTTGAGATGTGTACTTAGTGTTAACATTAATCTTTTATGAATATTAACATTGGTGTTTTATTTGAGTGTATTGCTTAAACTTTTTGATTATCATAGCTTCATAAATCTAGAAGCTCTTGGTAGCATTTGCTTGAGTTGGTAAGTAATAACTGATACACCAAGACAACTTTATAGCCTTGGGATATTATGATAGATGGAGAAACTTCAGTCATATTGTACTTATCACATACTGGTTGGAGTAGAAGAATGAGTACCTTACAGATTTACATTTTCCTATTGTCGTCTTCATCTGCTGAGTTTCATAACGACATTAACTTACTGTATACATGAGAGATTTTCTTTTTGATCTTTCTGATCTTGATAAGTAGTTGCTTATCTTCAAACACAAGCCTGAAACCAAATAACTTGGCTATATAAGCTGAAAGAAACACCCCCCTTATTACTAGTAAATTTCTTAACATTCTAGTACATAACTAACCACTTGTGTTCTGTAATCGCAGAAATCTTGCTGGATGTGGATATACTGGCAACCTTCCCTATTCAATATCACAAATGACTTCTCTTAAATACTTGTCAGTTACTCCATCACTCTTTTTATATTCGTACATTTGATGGTTACACACTTGGCTTATTATTGATATTTATCGTATTTTCTCAACAGAAATGTTGCCAACAATCAAATCAATGGCGCATTGCCTGACATGTTTGGACAACTTTCAGCTCTATCCACTCTGTAAGCACTACTATTTCATAATATTTACTAACTAGTAAATAGTTTATCAATGATTATTATATAATGATCGGTTCAGGGATATATCTTCAAATTCTTTTATGGGTACATAAAAAAGTTAACAAACAAAAACTTTTATTTATTTTTTGCTTATAGTACATCAAAAAAATTGCGAAAAACATACATTACAAATTTTGTTAAAACCTCTACATTTGGACCATGAATTGCAAACTTGAAGCTCGTGACTTGGGCTTTTAGAATATGACTTGTGGATTCTTCATAGACGTCATAGCTCTTGAAACCCAATTTCAACATTTGGGGTAACAAACATAGATGATAACAAAAATAATGAACTTGTTCATCTTCTTGTTCTTGGATGGAAAATAATTATATGTTTGATGAAATGAAATGCCTGTATGTTGTATTGAATAGTAGTGATTTTGAAAAGTACGTATGCATAATATAAAGTTTGAATAAGTATCCGTTAGAGATATAGCCGTTAAACATGGTCGTATCTAAAAACTCTGTTAATAAATGTATCTTATCCCACTCACATAGTAAACGCTAAATGTTTTTTTATTGTTTGCTAGACAGTAGAAATCTATCTCTTTAATCTATTAAAAGAAGGTTAATGATGATGTAAATCTTTGACTTGTATTGTTAATGTAATTACAAATTATGTAATAATTTTAAGTTATTTTTAATTGATTTAAATTTAATAAATTGAACCATAAACCCTATTAAAAAAATCTCAGTTCAATTTTTTTATTTCTAACTTCTTTTAACTACAACAGGCTATATTGGGAATTTGAAATTTAATTTTTCATCTCCTCTCTTCTCTGTTCATCGCAATAAAACTTTAAAAATAATCAGGGAGTTTGAAGATTAGGTAAACTGATTAAAACCAAATGGTTTAGCTACTCACATACTTTTTCTTAACATCATCATTTTCTTTTTTCCAAAAAATGTACTACCACTCTAAACCCCTAAAGTTCCCACTCGGGATGAATATGACAAATAAAAGTGGAGATGAAAGAAGAAACATTATGAAGACAAAATAGAACACCTTTAATATGAGATGAACAGAGAAGAGAGGAGATGAAGAATTAGATTTCAAATTCCCAATATAACCTGTTGTGGTTAAAAGAAGTTAGAAATAAAAAAATAGAACTGGTCTTTTTAGTTTTTTTTAATAGGCTTTATGCTTCTATTTATTAAATTTAATTCAGTTAAAAATAACTTAAAATTATTACATAATTTTTAATTACATTAACAATACAAGTAAAAGATTAACATCATCATTAACCTTCTTTTAATGGATTAAAGATATAGATTTCTACTGTCTAGCAAACAATAAAAAACATTTATGTTTACTATGTGAGTGGGATAAGATACATTTATTAACAGAGTTTTTAGATAAGACCATGTTTAACGGCTATATCTCCAACGGATAGTTATTCAAGCTTTATATTATACATACTTACTTTTTAAAATCACTACTATTTAATACAACATACAGGCATTTCATTTCATCAAACATATAAGTATTTTTCATCCAAAACAAGAAGATGAACAAGTTCATTATTTTTGTTATCATCTTAACATGTTTTTCGTCCAAGAACAAGAAGATGAACAAGTCCATTAAAAGAAGGTTAATGATGATGTAAATCTTTTACTTGTATTGTTAATGTAATTAAAAATTATGTAATAATTTTAAGTTATTTTTAATTGATTTAAATTTAATAAATAGAAGCATAAAGCCTATTAAAAAACTAAAAAGCCTAGTTCTATTTTTTTATTTCTAACTTCTTTTAACTACAACAGGGTATATTGGGAATTTGAAATTTAATTCTTCATCTCCTCTCTTCTCTGTTCATCTCATATTAAAGGTGTTCTATTTTGGTTCATCATAATGTTTCTTCTTTCATCTCCACTTTTATTTGCCATATTCATCCCGAGTGGGAACTTTAGAGGTTTAGAGTGGTAGTACATTTTTTGGAAAAACGAAAATGATGATGTTAAGAAAAAGTATGTGAGTAGCTGAACCATTTGGTTTTAACCAGTTTACCAAATCTTCAAACTCCCTGATTATACTTAAAGTTTTATCGATTTGGCAAACATGACTCTCGCGATGTTGGATTTATATAGTTGGTTTGCATTTTGACATTTTGCTATGCATTTTCAATACAAAGTTACATTATTTGCTGATAGGTTTTAGCATTTATATATGGTATTAAGGTTTCAAACCAACTATTTGTGATAATGCCGGACCTCAATTTTGATTGATATGTATCTGTCTTTTGTGAAGGTGGTCTGAGCATTTGTTGTATTTAAGTATAAAAGTTATCTTTTGGTGGTATGATCAGGTGATAATGATAAATTAAAAGTTTCTATAATCGCAAATATGATATTTCCTACCTATTTGATTGTTTATGTTTTCATCTCTATTTCATAAATGTTTTTCCATTTATAATGCGATCATATCTGTAGCACTTTTCATTGATTATCATTTTTCCTTGGTTCTTATTGAAATGCCTAAGAGAAAATCAATAAACAGTTTCCTTGTATAAGTAAGCTTGCCTAATTTGGTGACGTGTTTTTTTATCTTATTTTATGGTGGAACCAATGAAAACATTTTTCGTTAGAGACTCATTGTCTTTTCTTCTTTATTTTTTCCTTCACTTTTATACACGTGATGAATAAGCTGATTTGTGCATGAACGCATGTTTATTGTTTTCTTTTGTAAGCTGGTTTGAACCACAAGGTCTGACACTTACTTTTTTTGTGGTTGCTAATGATATTATAAGTGCGTTTTTACCTTAGTAGATTCAGTTCGCGTTGTTTCTCAATGCAAAAATATACTTTAATTAATTGCGGTGTGGTTTTAATCCTTTTATCTTACTGTATTTTACGTAAAGGGAAAATTGTGTAAATGCTCTGTGTAAGTAGAATGAGCAACAACACTATTGGTACAAAGGAATGCAGATAGAATGTGTTCACTGCAAAATCAGGGTATGCATTGTTTTCTTACTTAGCAAAGATGGTCGGGTACATGAAACTATGTAACTTCATCATTGCTCCTAACGAGTCATTGACTCAACAAATCATTTTCACTTGCATTTGATATGAAACAGATCGATAATCTATCTACATTGTTAAAATATAGCTTTTATTAATGTAATTTTAGGGATGTGTCATGTTATAATTGGTCCTTTGGTACTTGGCTGTTGCCATTTCAGTATTTTGTTGAGCTACTTTTTACCTTTCAGACTCCAAGAATGCTAGATCTTAATCATTAATATCGAATGAAAATTAAGTCCTCTACAAAGTTTGTCTTTTCATGATTAACTTGCTGATTTAAGTTTGTCTTTTCATGATTAACTTACAAAGTTTGTCTTTTCAGACTCTAAAAATGTCAGATCTTAATTATTAGACAATCATTTTAATTTAAGCTTAATGATTAACTTACTGATTTAAGATAATGCAGATTACTAATAGAGTAAACCATGTTGGTGAATATTAATGTACCCGCATATGGAACTTATACATAACTTGTGACAATGCTTACGTCTTTACGATATTTTGATGTAGGGGGGATTAAACTAAAGGATTTTGATATGGTAAAAGAGGATGGAGGTGCTTGCAGGCCCAGTTGTAAAGTGTTACACTTTTATTGTGACAACTAACACAATCAAATTTCGAGTTTATTGGGCTGGAAAAGGAACTATTTTAATCCCCGTTAGAGGAAGCTATGGTCCTATATTTGCTATATGAGTTGTCATCCGAGTAAGAAACTCTTCATCTTTCTCTTTTGATTTCTTATTTTTAGGCTTACATATGGCATAAAGGTGTTATTTCTGACCTAATAAAATGATGAAGAGGGGATGTATGCTTTGCCCTTTTGAAAAGATTTTGGCATAAGACTCTATACATGCTTTAGTAACTGAGTAAGTTTTCGTTTTATAATCCTACTTTAATTTTTATTCATTAAATGGTTTTTAATGAAGGCAATTCTTAATATTCACTCATAGTTATAAACTTTGACGTTTAGAAGTTAAAGCTTTAAGTTACTTAATTATGTTGGATGTTGCTAAAAGGAATATTTTGTTTGTTTGTGGTATATGAAGATTGATGGTTTTAAATTTGTTACATTTTGTTTGATGTGTAACAAGTAATTTAATTGGTGTATTTAGGTACTTTAAAATATTGTCGTATGTCCTTATTGAGTTAGATACTTAATTGTGTTCTTCCGTCTATGTTAATGTTCTAAATTCACAAATACTGGCTTTAGACTCTTCTAAAGCTTCATTGGTTTCAAAATTTAGAGGCGTAGACAAGCATAATGCATGGTAGCTGATATGTTATTCAATGAATGGATTTGTATTATAAGTTCCAATATGTTACTTCAATCTTGAAATAGTTTTCAAATCCTTGATATTTTGTTTTAAGGTATTGGTTCGCTTCTTTATTTGGGCGACTTTATAATCAATTAAATCGCTTCTTTTATGGTTCGCTTTATTTTACCCATTTTGATTGGTGTTTGGAATGCATTCTTTTTATGTCAGTTTCTAATTGATATCATGCTTTGTTGTGCTTATATGATGTTTTGCAATTGTTCCTATATACTTATAATTTTTGCTTTATAGTTTTATGAGTAGTATATACTTTGCTTGATTAACCGTGGTTAGATGTGATGTGAAAAGATAAGTCTCAGTTATTTTGGTTGGTTATAATCTTGGAATACTTACTATTCTCTGCGTTATTATTAAATAATAGAGACAAGAAACGAAAAGTTCGAAGCTGAATATTGTTTAATAGACCAAACTAGAATTGATAGGTCGAGTCTAATTGTTTAGTGGGGCGTAGTACCCATTAGGTTATTTATTAGTTGCTTAGTCTCTAAGCTATGACATTAGTATATATACATATACAATCTAATGTACAAATCACAATCACAATTACAATAATACATACCCTTTGAGGTTTTATATGGTATTAGTGCCAAAACACCAAACAACCTTTTTTTCCAGCACAATTCTAGTCACTTTTCAGCCGCCATAGTCGTTCATCGGAATTTAAAAAATCCGGCCACGTTTTCGCCTTTTCCGGCCAAAAAAACATCGACTTACGATAAACCAAAAACACCACAGTGATCCTCATATAATTCCAAACAAAACCCCCAAATCAGAAACCCCAAACCCCGCCATCGTCAGAAACCCTAAAAAAGAGGAATATTACTATGGCTATGATTTCAGCTTTCACCTCAGTCGATAAAATGGCTCACAATTCTCGTAAGTTCGCTTTTACCCTTTCACCCACAATTTATGGTTATTGGAAAAATATGGTTGAACCATTCCTCATCACAAACAATTTATGTGGATGGTTCAATACCGTGTCCATCAAAAACCTTATATGTTATCGAATGTGTCACTATTCTAAAGGAAAACCCTAATTATCCAATTTGGGTCTCCAACAATGCCCACATCCATATTCTAATTATCTCTACAATCTCAGAAGCTTCTTTTCAACATGTTCAAGGTACAACTTGTTGGGAATTATAACTTAAGTTGATTATGACAAAACATATTTAAGATGAAGGACCTATAAGACAAAGCTAGAATTTTTTAAAAGATGGAAGATTTTGAAGATAAAGATCAACATTAATGCTTGAAGATTAGTCAAATAGTATTTAATGCTAATTTATAGTTTTCAAATCTTAGTTGTTCTTATCTTGTCTTGTAAACCCTAACCCCTCTAGTATATAAAGAGGGAAGGTGTCTAGTATTAGATATCCATAGAAAATATAGAACTATCCCAATGAGAGTCTAGTAAAAGTGTGTATGCTTTGTAATAGTAATAGATAGTCATAGATGAGTCATGAATCATCTATGTACTAGTTAGTTTATTAGTAGTTTATGAATAAGAAAACCTTGTTCATAACATTGATTGTGATCTTTATTATTTCGCTGCGTGTTTCAATCAGTGTTATTATATCCTAGATGGGCTAGATCATGGTTTAACAATTGGTATCAGAGCGGGTTGCTCTCGATATCTAGGGTTCGATCAAGGTTTTCATGTCGTGTTTATTTTCTGATTTGGTGTAAAAGTGTATTTATTAAAACTAGGGTTTTGAAAGAGACCCTAACTATATGAACAGCAGCAGATCGTGTTACAAAGTAAAGAAAATGAAGCTGTAAATGATGACATGGTATTCTTCGTAGAACAAGAGTGACAGAAATGGCGACATAATTGCAACGAATTATGTGTCACTAATTAATATGGGAGGAAGGAGACATGTGATTAGCAACAGAATTGCGACAGTTTGGCAACGGCTTTGGGACAGAAAAAGTGTTGCTGATTTGATTTGGTTGTTAATACATCTAGCATTACTCAGTTAAGTCTGCTAGGCTTATGGTTAATTCTGCTAGCGTTTGGATCTCGAATAATGATGGCTTGTTGTGGGAAGTATTGTGAAGACATTTGATGCAATGGCTTTTTAAATCAATTATGTGACAAGGGTACCCTTTTTGTTTGTAGATCACCGAGGTGAGGCAACGGTACATACAAGGACTACAAGCAGATCGCCGGATGAGGCAGCAGTCACATGAGAGAGGATGATGTTATTGCACTTAGATGTTTCTCATTACTATTTGAAGCCAACACGGACGCATTTGGATCTTGGATAATGATGAAATTATGGCTCATTTTTGGTGATTATTTTGAAGAAGATTGGTTATTACTTATACGATGTTGTAGTTGATTTTCACAGGTGCGTGTCTTATTAAATCTCAAATGTCTTACAACATTTTGAGGTAACTTGTTTGTGCTTAAATGGGGTTGACGAAGACTTGATGAATCTAGCAAAGGTGTACGATCTACCTTATGATGCTTACTACATACATTTGCTATCACATTAAGGAGTTACGTTGTTGTGCTCAGTGTCTCATATAGTTGAGGATTTTGTCAAGAGACTACAATCTACTTATATTTTGGTCTTGGTATAAGTTCGACGTTACGTGGATAGTGCAAGACATAAGACACAAGCTTAGGAGATTCTACTTCTTCAACATATGGATAATACTCATTTTTCTTCATTGATAATTTGCTAATTGGAGCCTACTGAGTCCGTGATTCAAGAGATGGTAAACATGTTAAGGGGAAGCTTATTGTTTATTTACCATCTACATGCACTCATATTTGATTATGACAAAAAGGGAAAGAGTGCATGGATTCAGGGGAAGTTCTTCATCTATATTAGCTTCAAGGGAAGCTTGTGCTTATTGGTTTTGTCATTAATCAACTAGGGGTAGATTGTTGGGAATTATAACTTGAGTTGATTATGACAAAACATATTAAAGATGAAGGACCTACAAGACAAAGCTGGAATTCTTTAAAAGATGGAAGATTTTGAAGATAAATATCAACATTAATGCTTGAAGATTAGTCAAATAGTATTTAATGCTGATTTATAGTTTCCTAATCTTAGTTGTTCTTATCTTGTCTTGTAAACCCTAACCCCTCTAGTATATAAAGAAGGGAAGGCGTCTAGTATTAGATGTCCATAGAAAATATAGAACTCTCCCAATGAGAGTCTAGTAAAAGTGTGTATGCTTTATAATAGTAATAGATAGTCATAGATGAGTCATGAATAATCTATGTACTAGTTAGTTTATTAGTAGTTTATGAATAAGAAAACCTTGTTCATAACATTGATTGTGATCTTTATTATTCCGTTGCGTGTTTCAATCAGTGTTATTATATCCTAGATGGGCTAGATCATGGTTTAACACAACTTCTCGTGATCTTTGGTTGTCCCTTGAAAAGGCGTATGCACCTCATTCCACATCTAGGGAACACACTCTTAAAACACAACTTTTAAGAATAGAGATGCACGGTGATGAAACTCCTGATGCTTATTTAAATCATGCTCAAGAATATGATGATGCACTCGCCGCCATCGGTGAACCTATAAAGGATAAAGATCTCGTTATTCTTGTTGTCTTAGGTCTTCATGAAGAATATAACAGTCTTAAAACTACAATCACTGCCCGTCAAAGTCCAACTGCATTTAGCGAGCTTCATGCACTCCTTAGTGATCATGATTACATGCATGGAAAAACTCGTACACCTGCTCCGTCTATCACTTCATCTTTTACTGGAAACTACGTAGTGGGCTCACCAAACATACCAGAAGCTCGTCAAGGTCAACCTTCAGAGTTTGTGAACTCACGACTAACCGTTGAGATATGAACTCCGTCTATCACTTCATCTTTTATTCTCGAGTATTAATTATAATTTTCATTTTTATGTTGAGATATGAACTCACGACTAACTGGGAGAATTAGGGCTTACATTTGTAATTTACATAACATTTACGAAGAACTGGTGAATCCTACGTTAAGCATCGACGTTTATATTTCCAAAATGCCGTAGAAATGTTTTTATTACATTCGTTTTTAATTTTCGTGTCTCGTACTATTTTTACTTTTTCCTAAAAATAAAAACGAATGTAATAAAAACATTTCTACGCCATTTTGGAAATATAAACGTCGATGCTTAACGTAGGATTCACCGGTTCTTCGTAAATGTTACGTAAATTACAAGTGTAAGCCCTAATTTTCCTAGTTAGTCGTGAGTTCATATCTCAACATAAAAATTATAATTATAATTAATACTCGAGAATAAAATAACTCGTGTGCATGTATTATGTGTTAATAGGGTGTACACTTAATCTTTTAAACTTGGCATTCAGACACTGGAGCAAATAGTCATGTAACACCTGATTTGGAAGCGATGGGCAATTCAGAGGCATATTATGGTGACAACGCACTTCATGTTGGCAACAGTAAGTAGGCTGATGATGATGACATGGCATTTGATAGATAGAAAGTAATTCATTATTTATTTATTTAAAAAAATGAAATGAAAAAGAAGAAAAAAAGAAAACCTGATAATCGTAGAACTTGATAAGGCGTGGTTTGCCTTGATCATTTATTATTATTACTGCTCGTATCATCTCCTCCGATGTGATCACTTTTTCCGATTCTCTGTTTTTTTTGCTGCAAATTAAACACGCACTTATTTTAGTCTACTGGGTGCTACTATCGGTACCCTGGCCCACAAAAAGGATGTTTCGTACTTTTTGGTCTTCTTTTCTCTTCTTTTACAATGCAACGTAGTTTTTTATCAGTTTCTGTTCCGTAATTTTTGACAGTTTCGTACTTTTGACATGTTAAACTTTATAATTTTCGTTTCGCATTATGCGTTTCACTGTTTTATAATATAAACAAAATTATATATAAAAAAAAAACCAGAAAAACCAGGAGGGATACAAACGGCTTTCAGGGGGATACAAATAACATGAGCCTTTTTTTATTTAACAAATAATTCCTCGGTCCCGAAATTATTAGTCCACTTAAAAAAAAAGTTAAGTTCAGTACCACACCCTTACTTGAGATAATAATAACAAACTTTAAAGAAATTATAAACTAATTAGTTAATTATAAAACTGTCATTATGCAAAAAGTAAAAAAAACCGTAATGATAATGATTTTCTTACACGATTGTGTTTTTTGTCGATAGATGAAAGATAGTATTATTTATTGATAAAAAATAACTATTTCTCAAAAAAAATACACAAGGTAAGTAAGGTCGGTGGATTAAAAAGTTGGGAAAAAATATTTTTAAAATTTGTATAGCTTTGATGAAAAAATGCTGAAAAAACATTTGTGCATTAAAATTGCATTAACCAATGAAGATGGAGCGGTGGGTGTCATTTTTATCGCATCTGATTAATCTTATTCAATCTAAATCCGAATAAACCTAATAAAAAAAGTTATTCGAATTTTGAAATCTTTAAGGGATTGTTCGAATAAATCCAGTGTTGCAAAAGAAAAGCTTATAAAGTTGGTTGATAGTCGCTTAGGCACTAATCGGTCATCGACCTTTTTGATTTGTGCAAATTGGTCAAAAGTGGTTAAACTATTGGAAACCTGCCAATTGTCACACCCCGCCAAGGCGGAAACGCGAGGCGCGACGAGAAAGGGAATCATCACAACACTTTGGCGTCTACATAGAGAAACTAAAACATGCATAAAATACAAGGTATAGACACGCAGTGTCATGAAAATACCCAAACACATCAATAAAATCCAAAAGGCGTTTGACATTGAAATGAAGGCAGTTTATGTCAACGTCATGACATGCAAACATTCATACATCCTAACAGAGCAAAACAAATAACGAAATCTAGATAACTAAACTTCGCCAGCTGCCTACGATCCATCTAGCCACTTTTTCTAACTTAACCTCATCCTGCTGAATACCTGAAAATGATGCTTATACGTCAACCAACGGTTGGTGAGAAATATAGGTTTTCAGACACACATATTCAATCCATTTCCCAAAACGATTTATCCAATTTCTGTGATTATAAAACTATACATTTTGCATGACAATTATGCTAACTAACATACAAGCTAATATGCAATTCAATCTAATCATATCAAACCAACAAATCATATACTGGGTAGGCGTACCCATCCGATCCCTCATAACCAACATTGAGTAGGCGTACTCATTCGATCCCTCAGACACCAAGCAGACGACCTAAATCGCTCTTGGATCATACCAAAGTCCCTGTGGTTTCCCTCTAGCCCAGGCCATAGATACCCGCAAGTAACCCTCCTGACTTAGTCCACACATCAATATCACATCACATAACATGTAGCACATAACGCATATCAATCACATAATAGTCCATGCATTTACACAAACACATAATCACAGGAATTTAAAACTCTTTTCAACACTTGCATCATTTACATCCCAAGTTTAAAAACAATGTAAAAAGTGAGACTATGTAACTCACCTGAATGCTCAAAACGCAGCTTCCAATTCCTATCACGCAACTATACAAAAAAATAAACACGGTTACACGCGACCAAGCTAAAAGCTCTAGTCCATGTAACATATATGATGGATGTCTAATGGTTTGATTAACCATCATGAGTCACCCCGACGCCATGCCCAACTTTAACCACCTCATTAACACATTACACCAGTTAACTATAATTTATTCGGAAATGCAGAATTTTAGTGTATCTTTACTAACTTAAAAACCTTACTTGCTGACCTTCATAAATTATACCAAAAATTACCTAAGTTCATTTATGAGTTTACTAACTACATTGTGATTCTCAAATGCTCATTACATGTGCAACTACCCCAAATAAAATCCAACTTCAAAACTGTCCCAATTCGAATCTGATCGCACACTAAAATGTATGGCCCTAATCACCATACTTAGACATACAATCAGAGACTATCCTTCTAGGGTTTCTTTATATACATATTGAACTTATAAAACCTCAAAGGGTATATATTATTGTAATTGTAGTTGTGTTTTGTACATTGGATTGTATATGTATTTATACTAATACTATAACTTACAGACTAAGCAACCTATCATAACCTAATGGGTACGGCCCATCTATACAATCGGGCCGGCTCATCTAGTTTGTTCTAACACATTTGCTATATATCTTGGTTCAAACCTTATATCCTAGACCGCTCGTAAACAACGTACGGTTTCACGTTCCTCTACAGAAGCTGAATACAAAGCCCTTGCTGACACCGTTGCTGAGCTTACATGGCTACAAGATCTTCTTCATGAGCTTGGTATCCGTTCATCTTCAAATCCTATACTATGGTGTGACAATCTTGGTGCAACATACTTGTCAGCTAACCCTATCTTCCGTATGCGTACAAAATACGTGGAAATAGACTATCACTTTGTTCGGGAAAAGGTTGCTCAAGGAGATCTTTGAGTTCAACATACATCTACACATGATCAAATTGCAGATATCTTTACAAAGCTATTACCAACTCCTCGATTCCTCTTTCTAAGATCCAAGCTGCAGGTTGTTGCCCGTCCTTAGCTTACGGGGGCGTGTTAGACCAAACTAGAATAGATGGGCCAGTTCATTTGTATAGATGGGTCGTACCCATTAGGTTATGCATTAGTTGCTTAGTCTCTAAGCTATGACATTCGTATGAGAGAAAAACGAAGTTCGAGCTAAAATGTGTTCATTTAATGTAAATATAATGTGTGAATATGTGGCTTTGAATATCAAATTGTGATTTTGTGGCAAGCCTAAAGTGGAAATTTATAAGTCAATGAAAGACGACATGCGTTTCCTAAAAAAAGATGTTGATTGTTTGCTGTGAATTTTGATTTTCTTAATCATCATATATGGTATAATAATTTTGAAGTTGTATGTGCATCTGATTTGTATGAATTTGGTTGTTTGAACCGAGGTAACTAGAGCTTGGAGCCCGCTAGCACCGGCAAACTCATTGGTTCTAGCATGGAAGCAAAGGTGTACCTCCATAGGTAAGAAGTAAGATCAAAAGTATATGTGAAGCTAGGCTTGATGATGACTCTCTAAATCGCATATTCATAACATCTCATATATTTCCAAACATTCTTTGGTAGGACTGGCAAGATGGTTGGGTCGGATGGGTTGGGACACGGTTACAACACGACATGTACCAATGGAAACAAGCCAGATTGGTTTTGTGCCAAGAAGATGGTAACTTGGTAATGATGGCCCCAACCAATAACTTTTCAGGGATTTCAATTTTAAGATTTTTTAATTTAGAAACCAGAATAAGAAATTCATGAACTTGATCTAAAATAGACACGTTATCTTTTATAGCAAATTCAAAGAATTTAAAAGTGATAAACTTATCTGTCCCTTCCTTTTCAGCGGTGTATTTTTCTTCAAGAGAATTCCAGATTTCCCTTGCAGAAGTCATTGGTGTGTACAGATCATACAGATGATCAATGAGGGTACTCAGAATATATCCTCTACACAGTGTTTCATCCTGTTCACGCTTTCTTTCTTCCTCTTCAGTCATCACGCCAATTGGTGGCCCTTCTGAGACATAATAAACCTTGAATGCAGTTAACAGAAATTTCATCTTTTCCTTCCAACAAGTAAAGGTCATCCCATCCATTCTGTCTAGTTTGATTGTGTCGCTTTCAAACATTTACGCTGGTGGGATTCGTGACTAATTTCTTCTCATGATTCGACCTCAAAAAATAGAACTTTATGTAGTGTACATAAAGTTCACATGAACATTAAATTTATGTATTTTGTATGTGTGAATTTTTATTGAATGAAACATTAAAATAGGGGCTTCCATTTATAGGGATACCACTCTTTAATAAATTAAATAGACATCCTTTATGTCATTTAGTATCAAACGACATATTTCATTAATTAGTCACAATGGTTATAAATGGTTATAAAGTTTCAATGCATGCATTTAAACTCAATTGTATACGTTAATGGTTATGACGTTTCAATGCATGCATTTAAACTCAATTGTATTCATTCAGTAGTAACGTCACTTTAATTGTCTAGACAAACACATCACTTTATGGTTGACCAAAATTCAACATAATTATTTGATCAATACATTCAATTAATACTAATCTATATACTAAATGTTGACTGCACTTCATCTCACAAAATGAACAGTGTTCATTATTAATTATTTCCTACCTTATTTTAATGAACAGTATCTTTATTTTATTACTTTTCATATTATTTTAATAGCTGCTTGCTACTCACAAACTCATTTAGTGGATGTGGCAGTTGATTTTTAATCCAGGAAGTAGTTACTATTTTATGATTTTTTATTCCTAAATTGCTCAGTGGCATTTTTGCCCTATTTTTCTTCCACTTGTAATCCATTATCTCTGTTTTTGAGTATGTGTAAACCATGAGTGCCTCAATAGTTTCTTGAAGGCCACATGTCCATGATTCATATATATCTTTGTGGTTTTGTTTGCCTAAAACACACACATCACCGCCACACACACACACCAGATTCAATCACCATCACCACAAATACCTCCGACCACCAAGTAAATTTAGTCACCACCATCGTCACAACCAAAAAAGATGGACATCGGTGAAGAGCACGAACAGTGGATACAATAATGAAGTCGCTGGCATGTCTTTGGGTTTTCCGAAAAATATGGCGTTGATGTATATACTCGGGCCACCAATGGTAAGTCTCGTCACAATCACATTTACTAAATTGATTTTATTTAATTCCAAGATGTAAATTGAGTGTCACGATTCCAAGAGGTAAATTCGTTGTTTGACTTTATAATTTTAGGATAGTTGATTCACTTTATAATTTTATGTTTTTGCTTATTTGTTTAGGTTGAGTGTAATGAATTTCGTACCTCCTTAGCTATTGATTCTCTATGTTATAAGTGATGAAAGCAATGAATTTCGACTAACAAGTAATTTTAGTTTACTTATCCTTTTAGTTAGCAGTTTAGCACTAATGAGTAATGGTTTTCCGATGGTTGTTTCAGGGTGAATGCGATATTGGATACGAAGGAGAATGGACCGGGGCTGTTTGTGGACATACGTGCACGGGTATATCAGTGTTTGGTGAGCAAGGGAGTGCAAGTGGTACACTTTCTGGGACCTCAGTTATGTATGCAATTTTCTATATTTTTTTTATAGATTTCGGAGTGTAGGCTGGAACTAATTTTAGTTCATCTATTTTGTTACTTATTTGGAATAGGTTACCCGTTAACGGCTGACTGTGCTCATGTAAAAGATGAAGACGATCAATTGTAAGCGACAACAAACCCACTTTTCTTGCTTTGGTTATTAAAACATTCGTTAGAAGCACGGGATGCGACCGCGTAAGCGGCCAGCTAATATAGGTGGTTTATGGCGTCAGTTTCGGTTTTAAAGAATTGAGCATTTAATTTTGCAGGTTTAAACGGGAAGATTGCTATTGTGTTCTTCAGACCTTATAAATCAGGTATGCTGTTTTTTATTCAGTTATTGTGTTTTTTTATATAGTATCTCTTATTGATTTTGGATGTTTCTATCTTTCTGCTGGTAAATGATACCTACATATAGCTTTTTGCTGTAGAAATGGAATGATCAGGTTAAAATGACCCTTTTTAAGGGAGTGTTTGTTTCGGCCTGTATAGCAGGCTTATGCTTCATATTTAGTTTTGGGCTTATGTATGGTAAGTTCACATTTTGGGTCTTATTTTGAATCTTTTCGGCTTATATAAGTTTCTTATGTTGAATAGGCTTATCAGCCAAAACAAACACCCCATTAGTTTATTCGTGGTTGATGTAATATTTGGCTTATTTCTCGAAATTCAGTGCTTTTTACCCAGTTTCTCATTGATGTGACGATTCTTCATAAATTGATGTTATGAAATGTTCTTAACCATGTGATTTGATCACTTGATAATGTTGAATTTGAGGTCTAGATTGAATCCCAAAATTACCGTCTTTCGATGGAGTCGGGGTATGCGTTAATTTTGGGATTCAGTGGGACACATTAGAGGTAATAGAAAGTTTCATGTAATCAAAATCCATCCTTTCTGATCGATCTTTTTCAATCTTTCTCTGTATCGGTGTCTGCCCCGTTTTCAGCATAGTAGTGTATTCACATCTGTCTCAAGTTTACATTTAGACACATTTGCTGAAGGATATACGAGCAACTCAGCTTTACTTGCCGATAGCACTTTAAGCTTCTTGACAAACAGATTCTTAATAAGGTAACATCTAATATATTGAATATAAGATTAGAAAAAGGGTCAATTCGCTGAATAGGTTGGCAAAACCCAGCCTGACCCACTTTGACCCATACCCAAGCGACAATTATAAAACGGATGAATTTTGCCCATTACTCAGCCCGTCCATCTTGCCACCTCCAACTCATGCCAAACACTCAAAGTTTATGTATCGTATGCTTGACATCTTTCAGCTTCATAGTATTTAGTTTTCCAAACAAAAAAAAGGTCGAGTGTTAACGTTGTTCGGGTAAATTAAACGGTTAACGTATGTCACCACCATGTGGTCATCATTCATTCAAATATCTTCTGTTTAATATATGAATGTGGAAGTAGTGCCTATGTCGAAAGAGTACAAGTCCTTCGTTATACTTAAAAAGTTTTTGTTATGCTCATGTTATTTACATTGTGACACTTGAAACAATTATAGTTCGCTTAATGGTTCTGTTACGGCTAGGTTTCAGTAAATGAGAAGGTTTTGATGAGTAGGTTTTCTTAGTTATTGGATTAGACACCTGTAGCCATAGTGTTATTCGAGAGAGAAGTTCTAGGAACAATGACACCATTTTGTTAGTTATTGGATTAGACGACCTGTAGCCACGGTCAAAGATGTGCGTGGTATCGATTATTTAAATGAACTTTAGTTATTTCAGTTTCAGCTGACTCCTTTATGTACTTTGTGTTTGAGTCAACGTTAAATGGTCTCACTTAATGAGCATACTGATACTTACGGTTTTTGAATTCATTTTTGACATTTTACCCCATACTGATACTTAGCGGGTTGGCAATGGGTCCAAACGGGTATATGTACCATACCACACCACCCCTTTATAACTTAATAAGTTAATAATTCTGAGGAAAGAAGTCCCAAACACCCCTGAATTTTCACCACACCACACCACAAGCAATTTATGAGGGTGTACTGATGTGGAAGTTTTAATTTTGAGTTTAATTATTGGGTGGCAGGAGTTGTCATCGTATTTGAGGTGCGAGGAAGTTCTATATCAGATACTAAGAAGGAAGAAATCCGTAAGCCTGAAACTGAGGTAAAAGTTATAAAGATTTTATAGACTTAATATGCGTTGATGAATCACTTTATTTGGCAATTAAGAGGTGACTGGATGTATGCTTATGAAATGCGCCTTTTAGTTTCACTGTATAAATTACAGATACTTTCTTATCATAATTTCTTATTATAGATGTAAAGAACATGCTCTGTACCAATTTCGCATGCCTAATACATTAGCTTATCTAAACAAATGCAACAAGTTGTGTTTATTATTCTTGCGGCGACTTATAGAACTATTAGAATGGACTTAATATTTGCCCACGCCCTTATTTTGTCTTTTCATTGGTGACATAGCTAAAATGGGTGTGTTTATTGGGCTGAAGTGGGACCCAAAATAGCATCCAACTCTTTTTTATGTTTATTATAGGAAAGGAGAGAAACTGCATCAACTTGACCCAACATACAAGAAGTGGAATAATTGTTCTTGAGAAACACATGTAAGGTATGTTGCTTTCTAAGTAAAAATATGTTACACCTTCATAAAAGTATCTCTTTTTTTCGGCAATTCACATCTTCATTTTTTAGGCCATAAAGTAGGTGATTGCAAACAAGTCTTCAATGTGCTTATTTAAGTTTTGTTGGACCAGTATTAGATTTTAGGTATCACTTATCTGTATCCATGTATGTTTAAGAACATGAATGAGTAAGATGTTTCATAGTTGATGCACCTCTTCATGTCTGGAAATACTTGCCATTTAAAAGAACCACAACATGTATACAGCTTCTTAGTTAGATTTGTTGTTTTGGTTCAAAGATGATCATAATTCTTTTTTGCAATATCATCACACATATATAATTATGCGTTTGATTTTGTGCATATGTAGTCAAGTAGGTGTGCATTGAAGTTGTTGTAGCAATTATGGATAGTCATGCAGATGTGTATTGAAGCTGATGGCTAGTCGAGTAGATGTGCATAGAAGCTGTCAACTATGGATCTATGGTACATGAGGAAATCATGTGGAAATTCAGCCACCAAAAAGTAGTAGTTTTTCTCGGCTCCAATATGGATCTATTTTTAGTCTATCAAGTCTTAGGATATTTAAAGCTTTTTTTGGACGAAATATGTGTGGTGAAAATACCTTTACAATACCAGTTTAAATCTTTTTGGTTTAAAGACTTCATAGCACAACTTTGGATTTTTATCATTAGTGTAGCTTCAGGTCCTACTACAGTCGTTCGTTAGTCTGTTGCAGATGGTTTAGTTGACACCTTTGGGGCACTTAATGTTGTCCAAATTAAGTACAGTATGTGTATATTGAAACTGCTATTGTTACAATTTTTTTAGCAAGATATTGTTGCATTAACTCATGTAGAATCTTAATTTATAGTACGTGTTATTTCTACTTATTTTTGAAGGTGTTTCGCAACTTTATTAGCCTCGGCACGATTTATCTCACTGCAACCAAACATCATCTATCAGGCCGCCGTAGCATATAAGGACAATACAGAACGCACCGCAGCGAAGCGCGGGTAACAAAACCTTGTTATTAACATATGTCAACAATACATATATTAATTATATTAATTAATATTTAATACTTTGAAATTAAAACCGAGTCATGCAAATTTTATGTTTATAAAAAACATAAGCCATCATAACTAGTCAATTCAAAATATAACAATTAAATTCAAAATATACGATATACAATTGTTAATAAATAAAAACCCATAAGTTTCAACATGAATAACTATTATGGGGTCGAGGTAGAATTTGGATTTTCGGTAAGTTATCTTGACATGGTTTGTTATGTTAAGCATGCTCGAATATTTAGACCTAATACACAACCATGGGTAGTTGTCAATTTATGCAGTCTTATTAGTATCACGAATGTAAGCCAAGTGGGTCATTATTGGCCAAGTGGGTAAAAACAGGTAATTTCGCCTACTAAATGCGTTTTAAGTGAGACTTATGATTCATCAATCAACCCCTTTTAATCTTTTATCAATTTATCTAAATGTTGGTTGGGTGTCACTTAAATTATCTTTTTCATGTCATACTATATCAATCATCATTTGTGATACCATTTGAACTACATAAGCAGGTCGAAACTGTACGAGAAAAGATATTGATAATATATTACACAAACAACTGCTTGAGCATATTGATGAAGAAACATTATGCATATTTTCCTCTGCAATTTGAAAATCTTATATTTTTGCTTCCATTTGACTATTTTAAGAGATAAAACACTACTAGAAATTGGACTTTCACTGACGGAATTTCCGACGGAAAGATTTCCGTCGCTAATTACCGACAATGTTCCAACGGATCAGCAACAAATATTCAGAAGGATGCTTATGCGACTGAGTTCCGACGGATTTCCAAGAGATGTGATTTCCGTCGAAAATGCTTGTTTTTAACAATCTTTTACTGCAAATAACAAACAATTGTCTGTGAAACAAAAGCCCAAATGTAAAACCCCACATCCAATCAAGCCACGAAACAAATTCTCAAATCCCAATTAACAAACACCTTCAATCTATCAAACAAACAGAAACAGTAAACGATTGAACAAAAGAAAATCCTAGAACCACAAACATGATATCTTCTAAGTTCAAATTGATCGAATCACCAAACCACCAATGATAAGACGAAAGTGCCTAGAGGTCTTGGGTTCGAACCTGGGGAGAAAATTAATCCCCCATTGGCAATGTCGAGTCGGAAACCTAGATATACCAAAAAAAATAAAAAATAATAATAATTAGAAGCAAAAGAACATCAGAAGGGGGGAAAAAAACAGGGACCACTAGCAGAAGCTTTGTTTTTCTTATTATTATCAAAAAAAAGTTCAAATATACAAAGGTCTAATTCTACTAATCCCCTTGTCATAAGATTGACTACCGACATACACAGGTTTTCTAATTCTTAAGACATTTAATACACCAAAATTACCAAACTTGCTAAATAAACTAAACTACATTTTGCCAAAATTACAGAACTACCTATAGGAGTACAAGTCAAAACACACCTTTGATAGGCTTCTGTCCATATTTCCTCCAAGAATACTCATCAGGTGGGATATCAGCAACTCAGCAAGCTTGTTACTGACTGCAGGGACTCAACTGTAATAAAAAGTGTCGGGCAAGATAATGCTTCAAAGTGCTTTTGTTGCTTGAAGTTGTTATAGCAACTTTTGATAGTGAGTCTGACATATTCCCATTACCAATAAAATTTTGAAGTTGTATGAATAGATTTTGTTGCTTGAAGTTATTATTCCAAACACCCTTTTTGGATGAATAGATATCGTTAAAATATCTATTCATCCAAAAAGGGTGTTTGGGTTGCTTTTTTACATATTTTTAAGCAGATGGGAGTTTTCATTGTCTGCTTACCTTACTATAGTAAAGTAAATGAGCACCTAAAAACAGGCATACCTGTGTTTTTTTAAGCAAAAAAGTAACAGTTGCAATAATCAGGTAATCACTTTCTTAACGTACTACCAAACAATACTATGACATCAGTTGAATATAATATATATTTAAGGATCAAGGGTAACAAACCATAGATATTAACCTCTTCTTGCAATGACATCTACCAGAACCACCACATTTCACACTCCCATCATCTTCTCTAGCCGAACACCTCTCTTTATGTTGCTGTGGACCTTGCTCAGTTGATCGTTACCAGCCCATCTAATGGGTCTTGGAATGGCTACATGGTTGTCTTTTAATATGACCTGCAACTGCAAGCATGGTCATATTAGTTCACAATGCCTGATTAAGTAATAATAAACATTGTAAAACTTGTACCAAGTTTCTAATTCACACTTTTTAAAGTTTATAATAAAATGAACTTGTGAGGTTCTAAAGTTTATAATAAAAGAGTTTCACACCTGCTAAGTTCCATTGCATTAACTGAACTTAGGTTCACAAATAAAACTCTTCACGAAGAATAAACATTACTAACATGTATAATTGTTGTCCCTTAGAACACATTAATATCACATAATAACTATTAAGATGATTCAAAATCACCAAACATTTCGAGAGAACAGTGGTAATGAACCATTTTTTGTGTTTAATCCAAAACCGTACTTATCCGTTCCTGCGCTCAGTTTCTTTACCATATAAAACTTAAACTATACTTAACTAAGATACACGTAGTTCCATAGACCTAGAATAGAATATTAGCCTAGGTAGATGGAAGCGATTATGATACGAACCTATTCCATACTAGGTTCGTATCAATTCATAAGTCCAAGTGTAGAACTCGCTCAAAAAGCTAGCTTGTAAGAGGAGACTTATAAACCACCAACCAATCCTATACTTGGCCGATGTGGGATTGTAACATATTATAGCAGACTTGTATACTTAACTATGATATTATAGACTAATATGGTTTTAATAAAACCAAGTAAATCGAATGTTACAACTAATGATTCACACCTTGCATAGTTTCATATAGCCTATATATGAATTGTGTCATGAAACATGACAATGAACCAGATAGCATCATAAGCCTCAAAATCACTTCTATAGATGATGTCTCATATAACAGATAAGAAACTTAAAAGGCGCCCTACCATTCACATCCAGGCAGTAACCGAATTCAGTCAAAGATATACATTCTATGCTGATAGTCTACTTACCTATCACATAGAAATAATAAAAATATCCTAACTCATTCATATTTTAGCGAAGTGATCTAGTGGCTTTACCAATTCCTTTACATAAACCCTCCGAGCTCCATGTTTGGAAAGTCTTTACAAAAAAACCGCAAAAATCAAATCTTTATAGGCCTAAGATGGTTGTCTCAAAATAAGAATTGTTTTTGCTAAAATTGATAGCACAAGATCATATACTTTTTTGGCACCTAGCACATTCTAAAGACTTGTTTTAAGTTCACCTATAATTAATACCCGTGCTTTTCATATATCAAGTCCTTTAACCGAATCAACCATGAACCAAAATTCACATTCAAGCAGTTCTCAAGTGTAAATACATATCTAAAAATCAGTATCCCATTTACCTATTATTGAATTATCACACCAATACACTTGAAAGATCAACTGAAAGAAACCCAAACCAAAGTCAAAGAAGACTAATAGGAACAAAACAAAGTAGGGAGGAATAAACCTGTCAATTTATGTAAGAAACATTGAGATGTAGGTGGATTGATCTTCATAAACGGGCAACAGGCAACACATTAAAAAAAAATCAATCTAAGAAAAAATAACTGAAAATGAAGAAGAAGAAGAAGAAGAAGAAGAAGCAGATGGAATGAGTTCCTAGAATCATACAAAACTCATACTATTATTTTGAAACTTTGATTGAGATAAGGCCATAAGATACTAGATTGATAAACATCACAACAAAAAGTTTCTTAATCACCAGGGCACTTCTAAAAGAAACCAATTAGAACCGCAAAAATAGGTATACGGTATAAATACACGCTAAATACACACTGGTTTTATTTAGAAGAAAACTTTAAATACAAACATGACATCATTTACTAATAGTTTCAACCATTGATTACATGACATCTCGAGAAAATTACAACAGCAAAAACCGTGGTTTAATATTATCAACAGTAGATATCCTTTTTGTAATTGCACCATATTTGGTGAAAAAACTCACTAGTAGCACGACAAACTAAATATTGCACCATATTTGGTGTAAAAACTCTAGTAAAAAACTCACCAGTAGTGTGACAAACTAAGAGCATCCACGATGGTGGAGCTTTTCAATAGGTTTATAACATGTCAAATCACAAACTTATAAAGCTTTTAATACTATAAACCTCATACCACTATGTATAAACCTTTTACAACAATATGAAAACACATGCATGTCTACGATGGGTAAAACAAAAAATAAACCTTTTCATAGACCTACCATAGTGGATGCCATAAATGTTGCACCAAATTTGATGCTTGATTTAAGCATCTTATTAATTATCAGGCAGGTAAAACCACGAGTTTTATGACAGTTTGAAGGCCTGGTACTGTAAAATCTTCAGCTGATAGACTTAAGCTATCGTCACATGTTATCATTATCATATCGCCATCTGGGTCTTGATATTTGAGTTTAAAGCTACCTAGCTGGAGTCGAAACTTTATAGCAATCTCCTCATTCAACTTTATAAATCTCTCTGAACTCCTGTTGGTTGTTTGAGTTGGAAGTTGGAATAAAAAACTTGTCGTATCATTTTTGTATGCTGCTTTGACAATCACTATCGCGTCACTAATCATCTATACACAATCAAAACCACAAATTAAACATAAAAAATAAAAGCATTGTAATTAACGAATTCGACAAAAGTTGTATGTAGGGCCTGTTTGGAACCAAGCTTTTTTTAGAGCTTTTAGAAGATACTAGCTTTTATTTTTGATAAAAAAAAAGCTCCTATTGAAAAAGAGCTCTGTTTAGTTGGAAAGTTTAAAGCTTTTAAGTTGACAAAAAAGCTCCAATATAAAACGTTGTATGGACTAGCGTTCTAAATTCAATGAAGCTGTTTACTTGAGAGATTACATTTGTACCCACAATTTTAACACACTGCGTATCTCGATTAGTAAATTTAAGTTCCATTGTTTATTTGTATTAAGGCACCATGCAATAAAATAAGAAAACGTATATTTTAATGCATCAACGTTGACTACATTTTATTTATTTCACTAATATCTGGTAAGAGAATTCTATAGTTCTTATGTGTATCTAAAATAACTAGCAAATAGGGGTGGAAATGAGCCGACCCGCTCGTGATAAGATCAGATCGGTAAAACACTCGAACGAGCTCGAGCCTGAGCTTTATATACAAAGCTCATTTGGGCTTGACAGCCAAAACGACACTAGGATATTTTAAATATTAAATATATATATATTAAGTTATGCATTTATGCTATAGGTGTGAGCTTATTAACGAGCTCAAAATAGAAATACTACAAGCTGAGCTCGAGCCAAGCTTTAATTTTTCACTGGCGCGTCCTAAAATCGAGCCGAGCCGAGCTCGAGCTCTATAAAACTTTTTTTTTGGGTAACCATGGTTTCCGACCTTTTGGCCGATGCCGAGCTCTGGTAGGCTCGGGATCTGCTTGACTCATTTCCACCCCTACTAGCAAATTATCATTGTAATCTATATAAAAAGCATTGTAATGGTGTTTGTTTCGGCTTATGAAACATAAGCTCAATTGGGCTTATATTTCATAAGCCCTAATTTTTCGGCTTATTTTGAGACTTAGGGCTCATAATAAACTTATATAAAAGTCTCAAAATAAGCCAGAAAATTGGGGGTTATGAAATATAAGCCTATATTTCATAAAGCCCCAATTTTCTGGCTTATTTTGAGACTTTTCTCAAATAAGCCAGAAAATTGGGGCTTTATGAAACATAAAGCCGAAACAAACACCCCCGAATTCAACAAAAGTTGTACGTAATGAAATTACCTCCAAGTAAGTAGAAAGTTTCCTAGGCGCAATTGATTTCTTAGCTTCCAAACGGATAAAGGCGGGAGACATAATTAGAGTTAGGGTTAGGGTTAGGGTTAGGATTAGCTTTTGAAAATGGTACCAATGATCAAAATTCGAAACCAAAGAAAAGAAAAAAATATGAGAAGAGAAGAGGCGATGTAAACGAGGAAGCTATCTCGAGGTCAGTTATATAGCCGCCGCAGACACATAGTTACCCTTTATTTGCAACTTAGTCCCTGTATTTTGTAAAATTAATTAAACCCACAAATTGCATCAAACACACACTTCGACTATTTACAGTTGGACCTCGCCGCAACGCTTATTCTCATTTTATAAATTATTATAAAATCATTAGAATCCGGATAACACAAAAAAGATTCTAGAACAACGCTTTGACGGGTCAAGGCTAAAACCCCATACACACTTAACTATTTAAACGCCTATCCATGAATGAGAAACCTCATAAAGTTGGAGTAACATATAATTTAAAAAGATATACCGAAAAAATATACTCATTATTATATGAATTAGTTATGCAAAAGTCATTTGGACAAGTCATGTTTATATAGCTCACTAGCTGGATACAAAATTTACGTGTTTAGCTATTTTCCTTTCTAGTAAATAGGAGTGTCTATTTGTCAGAATTTGTTTTCTAGCATTTTTGTTATGTTGTCTAGACGAATATCACGTAAAACTATAAAGGTATTAGTGAAGTCAGTCAAAGAGTTTGGTCAAAAAGGAGTTTACACTTCAAATGTCGTGTATCAAGAAGTTTTACTTGCCGAATAACGTGCATTGTTAGTTATCTCATAGTTATTGATGTAATGTTTTATTTTTAGTTTCACTAAGTGTTTTTATATGTTCTTTGATACATTTTAAGAATTTTTCTATGAGTTGAATTATCGCATGTTACAACCTTTTTCATTTACATTTTGATATTTTCACGTTTTATGTATAACTTTGCATGAAACACTTAACCACATATCGCAACTATTTATGCTTGCCGCTAGATTATACCGTTGCTATGCACGAGTACTCGTCTAGTAAGTCGTATAGATAAAGTTTTGTAGTTCACACACGATCACACATGTCGTTTTAAAAGTCTAAAAATTACCCCAGCGGTCCTTATGGTTGGCACTTAGTACAAGACTGGTCCTTTGACCAAACGGGAGTTACTTTCTTCGTTAAGTTTGGTCATTTGCAATACACATGAGAGCGAAAACGTCCTTTTAAGTCCTTTGGATCATAATTTGCACCTTCTTCACGAACTTCCCAAACAATAGACTGTGAAACTGATGTGTTCAACACCGAAGTTTTACAACCATCCTAGGCAGAGTACCTAACCTTTGTAGTGTAGTATATGCAAGACTCCGGGGGTTGATCGTTCTCTAAGGGAATAGTGAGGTATGCTCGAAAAGTACGTTACTATAAAAATATCTAAATCAATCACCCAAGAACACCAGAAGATCAGATTTGCACTCAACCATCCTTCTCACATGCTTATTTTATTACTTACGGCTATAGAAGATAAGTCCTCAACTGAGTTCTTACCAACACAATACACAAGACTATATGTTGTCCTCAAACGAGTGCAACACATAAGAACATACAAAGATCACACAACAATAATACCTCACTACAATACTCCCAATACCAGACTTAAAAAACTACTCAAGATCAAGATGATCTTGTTACAATAAGATGATATGAACAAGAGAGAAAGATAAGACATATTTTAAAAAGAGAGACAAGATGATGATATGAAACCCTATAGCTGAGAATGAGAAGCTTATATAAGCCCAAATATTCACTTCAGCCCCTTGAAGAATAGAGAACCTACTAAACACAACCAAACACCAAACTGTTAAAATAATGTGCAGGAATGACTCCTGCACTTAAATGAACCATGAGACTGCACAATGCAAACCTATGTTTCAACACCCCCTCTCAGGCTCATGGTTTAAACATATCAACCAGCCTAAGTTTTTCACAAAACTCATTGTGTTGAGCAATGCTCAAACCCTTAGTAAAATATCAGCAACATTATTAGCAGAAGCAACTTTCATAACTTTAACAACACCAGAAGAAACTTTCTCTCTAACCAAATGAAGATCAATCTCAAAATGCTTACTTTTCTCATAGAAAACTGGATTAGCAGCAATTGAAATAGCAGAACTGCTATCACATTAAAGATAAGCAGGAAGCAAGCCATCCACTTCTAAGTCTTTTAAAAAAATTACTACCTAAATAAGCTTACAAGTAGTAGATGTTAAGCATCTATACTCAGACTCAACAGAAGACCTGGAAATGGTTGCTTGTTTCTTACTTTTTCATGAAACAAGATTATATGACTTGTGATTATTGTTTTCATTTTTATTTTTTGTTAAATGTTAGTTTTTTTAATTTGTTTATTATAGAAATATTGTTTTTTAAATTTGTTTATTGGGCGGCCTTGTTTTATGAATGTCGTTTAGTAACATTTAAGCAAATGTAAATCAATTATTTATCAAATTATTTTTTGAATGTATTAACAACATGCAATTAATTATTTTTTACTTGATTAGAGGAAATAAAAGTTATTTGAATGTATTAACAACATCATCATCACTTATTTCGTATCCAGCTTTACGTAGTTGTTTGATTAGTGCATCAGACCTTTTTATCTTCAAAGGGGTAGTTTGAAGATTGCTTATTAAAAGTTAAAACCGTTTATAAAGGTGCATTTTATAAGCGGTCAATAAGCACTCCATGAAAATTCTTTTTAATGTAGCAATATAACAATCATGGACATTTTTAAAGAAATTGTTCATTAAAGATATGTGTTTGTAAATAGATCAAATAAATAACAACGATCGTAAATAAGTTTCATTATTATTGAAAGGAAGAATAACAAATAGGACAAGTATGCGATAAACAATCTGGTTTTTCACTATCAAAATAATTAAAGTCGATGTATTGTATTTTCCATCTTTGCTAGTGTTGACTGATAAATGTATATAGATAACCATCCTGAGATGTCTATTGCATAGTTATTTGGCTGTATAAACGTCTTTGGCTCTCTTCAAGCTTTATTTGAATATATTTTCTCAAATATGTCAACAAAACTGGATCAACTGGAACCATTCCCCTTACGACAATCTTACCTCCATCTTCATATTTAAGAGTGTCTTCAACAACCATATTAACCAATAACTTTCGAGCTTATCTGTCATTCGAAGAACATATATGGCCTCATTAGAGATCATGGAGTTAGATGCCAAAGAATTGCCTCAACACGTTCCCATAGTAGGCATGGAGTGTCACGGCTGCAACTCCAGCTGAAATCGGGTTCCATTTTTCAACAACGTGCTAAAAATTGCCTTCTCTTGTAGGACCAATTCACCTGTTCCTTTTGCTAATCAGATTTGTCTTTCGCCTTCTTCTTGTAGTACCATTGATTCATTTTAATGTAGTTTTCCAACATCTTTCCCACATATTGGACAACATTATTAAAGAGTAGATATGATCATGTCCAACAGCTCTCTCTCAAGTCCAGATGTGTAAAATATGATAGCTTAAAATAGAATGGTCAAACGGAGAAACGAGTCAAAGTTGCCTAAAGTGTATTTATATGTGTAAAACCTCCTCAGTACTATTTCATATAAGATCATCATTTTAGTATCCGAAAAAAACAGATTATGCTTCTTATATGAGTAAGGGTCAAGAAGCAAGCGCCTGCAAAATCAGAACTGCTAATGTATCTTGTCCAAATTCAATAGTTTTCTTTCTAGACGACACAGGTACAGGTTACTGTCTTCCATCATTTAGCTTGGTCCTTAAGCTACTTTCTTTAGCGTATAGTATAGTGAATCACTGATTCATTCAATCACTTGTATATCCAACTTTGTTCCATTTCTCGGAATATGTCTTCACATGTTCTTTGTTATTACATATCAAACATAAAATATATTACAGAACACGTATAACAAAACTAAACACGCATTATAAAACAATAAATAATTTTATTATGAAACCTTCATAACAGGAACTGAATATGTTTGAATCATATCAGTAAAGACAGGTTGCATCCTTCTCATATAATAGCAACGAGTGAAATCGGGCCAAAAATTGAATCCTGAAATACACTATAACAATATTGACTAATGACTACAATGTAATTATCTCAGTCTAAGCTCTTCAGCCTAAATTATAAATAGTAGAAAGAAAAAGAAATCCGGACCTGTTGATAAAACTGGACAGTTGATAATCATAAGTCTTGCCTAGAAAAGCCAACTTCAATATCAGTAGAGGAGTCTTTCGATATTGGTACAGGCAGGCAATATATGACATTTTTCTGAAATTTAAGAGAACAAAAAACAAATGACACGTCAAGATCATGTATAACTCACACCTACCATTTATGCTACTTGATTTCCAACCCAGATCCTTCATTCATCATAATTATCCCGTACTTAGTAGTTCTTTTGTCACTTGAGAGGGCCACCTACCTTTATATGTCGTCCACTTTCCACCAGTAATCGTGACCAAACCTGTATAATCTTCACACATAACATGATCTCTCAAAATGCTTTATGTGTTCTTTACATTTGGATCAGTTGTCAAATCCTGATACCACTCTAACCAGAACATCTGTGCGTCGTACCTAAACAACCCTTAAATTAAAATTAGTTACATATAATACTAACAACCAGAACATCTGTGCGCCGTACCTAAACAACCCTTAAATTAAAATTAGTTACATATAAAACTAACGATGCCTAACTTAATAATGAAACCTACAATCCTACAAACCTTAACATCAAGATAATCACAGATGGCATCTAGTATAAATTCAATTTCATCCTTATGAGGTTCAGGTAGCATGGTAATGCTTGTATTAGAGTTAGTTGTACCAACAATTGTCCTTCTTAACCAAGGGAGAATGAACACGACACGCCGTCCTTTGTTTTTTTATAGAAGATGACAAACCTGCAAATAAAATCAACAAACATATGCATAGACAAAATCATAAAAATAACAAAGTTTCATTAGGGTTTTGGGAGAGGCGTACGTTTTTTTAATATGAATTCATATTAGGGTTTGATGTAGATATTGTTTTTTCTAAATATATTTTGCAAATTTAAATGGTATTTTTTAAAGTCAGCTTATATAGTTTAATTCAATAGAATTAATCAAAAAATTCAATTAGCCAAAATATATATATATATATATATATAGTGTTGGGTTCTTTTCAGAACCAAATAAATGTACAGAACTGCGAGAACCATCTTTTTACAACTAATCATGCATAATGTACATCGAATCAATGCAAAATGGCATTTTAGAAAATAAATGCAGCTTAATTTAAAAGAAAATTTTTAATGAAGGGCAAAATTGGAATTTAATTTTTTCCTAAAGAATTGCATCCATCTCACTTACCCAAAACCGTTTAACCAAAATATGTGTTTTATTCTTTTAACTACTCCATCATTAAAAAACCAGATCTAATCAACATGCCCATCATCATCCATGCCTTCTAGTATTGTCATCATCATCATCTATTCATAGATCTCATATTAGAACCACGCCATCATGTGTTGATAAAGTTTATTTACTTGTCGATCCTAAATCAGGTCATACATTCACAAGAACTAATAAGTAACGATCCTCTATTGTCTCATTCCTAACAAAGCATATGACTCCTCAAAAATAGTACTCAGTATCGCAGTCCTTTTTTTTCCATCACAAAGTTGCCAGAAAAAATATGGATCCTTATAGGGATATTCGGTTTCGAGTTTCGTATACTGACGCATCATTTTGAGGTTGCAATTGAAGGTTTGTTATATCTTTATGGGAATATTTAATTTGTGATCTGCTTTTTTAATTTTCTTAATTTGTGAATTCAAGATTAGTTATAACTTTAAAATCGCTACTACTTTTCATCTATTCATTACATATTCAATAAGATGTGTGTCTTTCAACTTTATTTAGCTATCACAATTAAGTCAACTGTTTGTTGTTTGGTTTTTTATTTGTTTTTTTGATAGTGATACGATTGTGTTTAGGTTTTAGAAAAATCGAATTAGTGTTTATGTTTTATGGTTATACTTTGTTTGATCTAAAACAGTAGGGACACAATTTCGTTGATTTGAGCCTATGGTTGCCATTAAATAATAGTAGTTTTTTAATTTTTTTTATTATTCAATCGATGAGTACCTAGACAATTGATATATTTTTTCTTTTAAATTGATGAGATGTAGAATTTGGCTTGCATCTTATATCAATTGTTGCACATATGATGAGATGTTATGGTTTTTCTTTTGATTATTAATGTTGTATGCAACGGATGCACATGTATTTACATCTTAAACACGATAATTTGACAAACGAATGCACATGTATTTTTCTCATATTGTTAAACATGATAATACAATCACATCTGCTCTAGTAATTCATGTTGGGCTTATCTCTTAAATTTTTCATTTTTGTTGACAATGAGGATGAAGAGGAATGATACACACGTGTCTACTTTAAGATGAGGGTATCTCACGAAGAATTGAAAGTGAATGCACAGATGCAACTGATTGGTCCATATGGTGGCTATAATGGTGAAAGTGGAGATTGGGCTCACAACCTCTACCTACCTCCAAGACATGAAGCTATTTTGAAAGAACTTTCTCTTCGTTTACTTTGTCATACTGAAAATAGCAGTGGTGTAATTGGCAAAAGGGATGTATTGATTAATTAAATTAGACGAAATCTGGTGCATCAATCACAGTTGGTAATGCAATACTTGAGGCTGAAGATTGTGTAATATATATTTCTGCACATGAGGTAGGTTTGGTTTGAATTATGATGTCATATAAATTAGAAAGATAAAGGATATAATGACTTTATTTGGTTGTAATTTTTTATGTACAGGTATCTGACATTGAAGCTGCAATACATTTGCAACACAGGTGCAGTGAGAGAATTGAAACATATTCAGGTCCCGTCATGTTTACCACACGATTACAAATGTAGATGCTTCAAAAGTTGCTGAAAGAGATGACGAGATGGTGCAGGTAACATCTGTATGTATTTTTACAGAAATATATATATCATTCATCGTTGGCCTAATAACGCTATTGGTTATCGTCTTATAAGATTAATGCAGAATTTGATTTTGCTAAGGATGCGCTTTTACAAGTAGCCTTACGATTAAGGGGAGATCTATTCGAAAGAGAAGGAGCATTGTCTACGGCTTCACGAGAATCTGACAAACGAATGCACATGTATTTTTTGCATATTTATAAACATGATAATACAATCACTTACACTTATATGTTAATTCATGTTAGGGTTATGTGTTATATATTTCATTTTGTTGACAAGGAGGATGAAGAGGAATGATGCACATGTGTATAATTCAAGATGAGTGTATCTCACGAAGATCTGACAACAAATGCTCAAATGCTATAAAATCTCTTATGTCCGCGTTGAACATCATTGTACAAATGCATACTTTAAAATTGTATCTTGTAAGCTGTAGCAAAAGAATATATATATGCAGGTGTGTGTATATTGTAATTGACTTTTAATTTATACAACATTATCTTTGTACCATTATGTAGATTTATGTAAAATATACAATTAATTTATCGCTTTTATTTCAAACTTTGGCGCTCAAAGTTAAATGGCTAGTTTGTGAATTATGTACAAGTGCATCCACCTGACTTGTGCTGTCAGGTGTACTAAAACATAAAAAAAACTACAAAAAAATTCTAAAATTTAGGGATCAAAAACGTTTTTTATTAAAAAAACTCAAAAAGAAAATAAAAAATGTATTTTGACAATTATACCCTTTTGAATTAAATAATCAAAAAATATATTAAAAAAATCTGATTGGTGAATGTTAGTTCTCGCAGTTCTGTACATTTATTTGGTTCTGAAAAGAATATATATATATATTCGTGAGAAGGATAAAAAGAAAACTTTTTATAAAAAAGTTCTCGAAAAATTCCAAAAAAATTCCATTAAATCAGGTATGTTGGTGCATAAAACTTTTGTGATCCTTTTTTATATATATACAAATATAAAAACCAATTTATATATATTTATATGACATTCGGGTGTTCGGTTCGGTTTTCGGTTTAGACTGTCAAACCCATATCCAACCCGAGAACCGAATTCGTAGTTCGGTTCGGTTCGGTTTTGGCAAATTCGGTTCGGTTCGGTTCGTTTTCGGTTTTCGGTTTTTTCGGTTATTTCGGTTTTTTTGCTCACCCCTACCCCCAACTGTGGGATTTGTCTAAGTTAGCCCAACTCGGTTGAAAACACATAACCCGTTTATAACAGGCCATGTCATGTAAATGGTAAGGTGACAGTCCCTTTATCTTGACTTTCACTAGGGAACTGATTATGACTAAAAGCCCAATAAATGTTATCAGGCTCTTTATAGAATTGCTGTTTTGGTTATATACCATTAGAGATGCAAATTTCAAACCGGTTTTTTAAAAAAACCGGTCGAATAAACCGAAAACCGGTTTTTTAAAAAACGTTTTTCTTTACCGGTTCGGTTAAATCTTAAACCGAAACCGGGTTTCTAGTCCGTTTATCGGGTTTTTTTCTTTTTACCCATACCGGTTTTTTAACCGGTTTTTAGAAACCGGTTTTAACCGGTTTTATTTAAAAACCGGTTTTAACCGGTTTTTTTATTTTTTTTTTAATTTTTTAATTTTTTTATTTTTTATACCCGTCAATAGTTTTATAAAAAAAAAAACCGGTTTTAACCGGTTAAAAAAACCGGTCAAAATATAAGTCAAACTAGCCGTTTATAAATTTTTAAAAAAAAACCGGTTTTAACCGGTTTTAACCGGTTAAAAAAACCGGTCAAAATATAAGTCAAACTAGCCGTTTTTTAAAAAACCGATTTAAACCGGTTTTAACCGGTTTTTTTTTAAAAAAAAAAATAACGGCTACTAGCCGTTTTATTTATGTTTTTTGTGTTTTTTTTTTGTTTTTTGATGATTTTAGGGCATGGTTTAGTACTATAAATACATGTAATGGGTTGGGGTTGAAAACACATCAAAAACACTCACTAATCTCTCTTTTTCTCTCTAATCGTGTGAGTTTATATACTCTTAATTTCTCAAATCCCGCTTATAATGGAAAACTCACAATCACAAACAGTTCCACTAATGCCTCCGTTTCTACTAGTCATGCTCGAAAAAATTTACAACAAATGAAGTTGGTGGTGCGAATCTAGACCAACTACGAGAAAGGCGATGTTTGGTCTAATTACGATAGTGTATTATTGATCGATGGGGGTGGATAAAGGGCGCGTTGCAAGAAATGTATGAAATTTTTAACCCCGGGGTCCAACTCTAACGTACTCCGGGAATCATAAGTGCGGTTGGTAATGGGTTAGCGAAAATGATACGTCACAAACAGGTACTATTGGTGCGGATGGTCAAGTTTTTAAATTTGATAAGATGCGGGTTCGACTTGATTTTACGAAGTTTTGTCATCAAACAAGCGCTTCCATTCAAACCCACTTCGGGACAAACGTCAAGCTTTACGGAGATCATCAAAAGGAGGCTACAACCGCGCCGGTATCAACATGTAAAGTCGTACTACTCTTAGAAAGTGATGCTTGTAATTATGTGGGGGAAAGGGCTTCTAAAAAAGATATTATTGATGGTTTTCGTGATTATAAATTTGTGTGTTTCTATAACTACGGGCATTACTTGGACCGCCACCACATGGTACGGCAATTTCTTATTTAGCCGTTACGGTCTCATTGGTTTAATCCGAATCTTGGTTATTAATTGAAACGGCAACAATTGCTTTTTTTAAACTATTTTGGTTATCCTCATACGGGATCTAATTTAAGAAAAATTTTACAAGACACTTTACTTGGAATATAATTTAGATGAAAAGTGTTTACGATTTCACTTGATAATGCATCCAATATATAGGCTATGGATTTGTTGAAAATTACGTAATAAAACCGTTTTGATGGTTTTTTTTTCATTCACCGTTGTGTTGCTCTGTTATAAATTTATCGGTGCAAGCGGCATTAAAAATATGTGATAGTTTAAGGATGAAATTTAGGGGTTTATTAGTAACTATATATAGTTCGGAGTATACCGAAGACAAATGAAACTAATAGACGTTTTCGTAAACAAGGTGAGTGAAGAAGAAACCTCTAGGACCTTGCTAGTATTGATAAATAATACTAGGTGGAATTCTACTTGGCCTGATGTTTGAAAATATATTACACAACGTGAAGGTGGGGGGGAACTTTAAACGCTTTTAATGAACACTTGTTAATAGAATAGTCCGTTCGTAATCGACCAAGTTGGGATTTACTAAATGGATTTAACTAATTTTTTTACAAAGTTTTAGAAGTGGCAACAACTATATTATTCGGGTGTTTATTACCCACTTGCTCATTAGTTTTAAATAAATTTATGCTATGACGGAGAAAAAAAAATTAGTCGAATTAAAAAACCTCAATATTCAACATGTTTAGAAGAATGGTTAAAGTTATAAAAAAGAAATTTGTAAAATATTTTGCTAATTTACCTTTGGTTTTTACTTGTTCCGTCGCACTTAATCCATGTTTAAATGTTGGAGGCGTAGAACTTTTAATAACAAGAATAATGAACAATTTAGACTTATCCTTTGGGTTAGACGCTAACAACCCCGACCCCAACTATATAAACTCCCAAAAAAATTTTTTTTTTTTATTTACGATAAACTTTAAAAAAATTATTTGGAATTTATGCAACAAAATATGGTCAACAACAAAACCCAATTGTTGATCAAATGCGGGCCGGATCATCCCGAATGGCAAGTGACATTAATATAAACATTTATAATAGTTTATTTGAAGACGATACAAAGCCGTCAACGGAACATCGGGCCCCAACAAGCGATGTTGGGAAATATTATGGCTACACCACTTTTTTAATAACTTTAAGGCCCGAAGAGTTTACAAACTTTGACATTTTGGCTTGGTGGAAAGAAAGGGAAATCCAATTTCCAATTTTATCCGCTATGGCTCGTGACTTATTAACGGTCCAAGCTTCGTATGGTAAGCTTCCGATCGGCTTTTCTATTAGCGGAGAACTTATATCGGAAAGAAGGTCAAACTAAAACCCCCGAATCCGTGGAAGTATGTGTATGTTTGAAAAAGAATTATTGGACGGAGTAGATAGGGTACACTGAAAATCGTTGGAAGGTCCGATAATAGAAGACGTTGAAGAAACCTATAGCAAGAGAATAGAGTTGATAGGGATATCACCTAGATACCGAATTAGATGAAGGGTGAGTTTGAAGACTTAGTATTGAACACGTAGATTGTAGAAGAATTTCTTGGAAGATTTAATGGATTGAGTTTATAACGAGTGATTGGCAATGCCGAAGCTTCGAAATACTTGTTACTTGAGTAGTACCACTAATATATTTTTCGGGTGAGGCCATGCGAGTCGAAATGTATTAGTATTTAAATATTTTTAGTTGTATAATTGTATTGTTTAAATAAAAGTTATGATTGTATTTTTTAGTATGTTTCCGGTGCAAATAAAAATTTATGATTGTATTTGTTTAGTATGTTTCCGGTGTATTGTTTAATTAAAATGTTTTGATATTTAACTAGTATATTAAATAAATGGTTCGAAGTTTAAATTTCGAAAAAAAACCGAAACCGAACCGAACCGGTATAAAAACCGGATTCCGAACATTTTATAACAGAAAAATAACCGAACCGGTAAAAAACCGATTCCGAAAATTTATAACCGAAAAAAAAAAAAAACCGATTCCGAACATTTATAACCGAAAAAAACCGATTTCAAAAAAAGGTGACAGTCCCTTTATCTTGACTTTCACTAGGGAACTGATTATGACTAAAAGCCCAATAAATGTTATCAGGCTCTTTATAGAATTGCTGTTTTGGTTATATACCATAGATGTTGTAATCAATGTTTTGAAAATCGGGTTTCTAATCGATCCGGTTGAATCATCGGTTTAACCGGTTCGACCACCGAGTCAACCCGGTCTTCCACCACAAAAAAGTAAAAAAATATTTGTAATGATATAAAGAAAATGTTATATATAAATCATGAATATTTCATATGTTGAGCCTAAAACCCATTTACTAACAAATATAACATGTAAAAAAAAAATTATTTCGCAAATATATATAGTTAACTTGCTTTATTTGTAAAAATAACACGAAAAAAATCAAAACCAGGCCGGGTCTCGAGAACCGGCTTGACCCGGGTCACCTCAAACCCGGCAGGTCTAACCGGGTTTCGAAAATATTAAACCCATTTTAGTTTGATACGTTTTTCAACTAGAACCGGTTCAACCGGCCGGGTCAAACCGTGTTTCAAAACATTTGTTGTAACCTCTATTACAAGTAGCATTTAAAAGATCTAATATAATACTGTTGTATTTTTGTTACAGATTGAATAAACTTTGCTCAAGGTATATGTAAAGGGAATTGATTGGCACACTCATAGATTTGATTGGGACACTCAATGTACAAACAGTTAAAGCACTGTATATTTACAGTACAACTGTTTGATACATATTTTGGAGTGTCCCAATCAAAAATGGGAGTGTGCAAATCACCTCCCATATGTAAAAGTTATTTCACTTTTAAAATATACAATATCACAGTATAATTTTGTCCCAAAGCCAAAAGCTAAAAATCTTAAAAGTATAATTAATAATTTTAATATATAATATAAGAGTTAGGATCAAATAAGAAGAAAATTTAAAATGAGAATGATAAGAAGAAACCGCAACCACACATTTAAGATGCACCTACAAAAATTGATGCATCTCCCATTAAAATTCTCTCTCCTATTTAAAATGTGTGGCTAGAAATCCTTCTTATTCTTCTCATTATAGTTTTTCTTCTCACCGGATCCCTACTCTATAATATAATTTAAGGGTTACATTTAACTCGTTAAATTATTTACTTCGCAACTTACTTCGTTAAATAAGTATAATTTAAGGGTTACAATATCAAAGGTATTTTAGATACTTAATTAAACATGAACTAAATATAAAAAGAGCGTTATTTAAGGTGCATGTGATGTATACATGTACCATGTTATATTGCCAGTACCATGCAAATACAGCATCTAGTGGCATGCATTTCGGCAATATAATTCGGATCTACTTGATACGTAAAAAGTATATATACTTGTTTGTTACTCTTTGGTATATTTATACATCATTTGAGAAATGTTGAATATTTTGTTTGTGCATATAGGAAGTCAATGTAGTATGGATATGCCCTATTAATGATACACCCATTTAGTTAACTTAACCGTGGGATCAGTCTACTGTTAGTTTATGGACGATAAATTAATAGATGTGTGTTAGAATCGAACTCAAGATCACGGGATTGCACTCACTACGAGTTA
>BQNB010035765.1:0-50625 GCA_026074375.1 Tanacetum coccineum | reverse complement strand
AGGATTGGAATCTAAAATTGTTTTTTTATAAGATCTCAGCATAGCCTAATGTTCACCAACTATCTTTTTATACTATGTCAATGCATATTTCTTAGCATTTATACATTGATTGAGGGTGACCTTACACTTATACTTTTTTATCACTAAATCAACTATATCACACAACCTAATATCTGGGTTAGCCCTAATCTTATCACCAAATATTTTTGCAATCCACTTATAGTTGACCAATGAGCCATAGTTGAAATTCGTTACACATGTATGCTCATCTTCTAATGATATGCATTGAAAAGTTTGTTCTTCAGTCATCCATCTAGCATAACATCTCCATGGACATGTAGGCAACTCATCAATACTATCACTAGGATACCTAGTCTGCTTTCTTTGTTTACCTTTCTCAGGATCAGACAACCTAGGTGGTCTTTGTCCACACTTTGCTACCACCCTAGCTTCACTACTCCTCTTATACCACAAAGATAAACCATTTTCCAGAGCATAGTAGGTTACGCACTCTTTGAACTGGGCAACACTTACATACTTTTCACCAACCTGCAATTGAAACATAAATATGTGTTAATATACATCATTTATAAACAGAAAAAAGCAAAAAAATAAACTTCATATGCTTTTACCTTTGGTTTCCTTAGTCTCCAGTGTGTAATTTCATCATACATTGGATACCTCTCCACATGTTTTTCAACATGGGAAATAATTGCATGCGGTGCCTCTTTGGCCCTTCTTGCTTGCCAGCTACCTCAGCATTCACGATCTTGCTAACTAAATCTTTCAAAATTTGACATTCTATATCTAACACCATAGCTGGAACCTCGCTACGGTTATCGTCCCAATCTTCAGAATTTTTATTCACGTTGTCGCTTAGGATGTCTATTACTTCATCATAAATCCCACTTCTTGTGTTATTTTGGAGATTATTTATTTTCGAGCACAATTCTTCTAGTCGTGTCTCCCCGTTACAAACTTTCCCCTTTCTTTTGTTTGTCCACAGTCTAGAAGAAGCTGATTTGGCTGGTTTGTGGAAAAGAATATCATTAACGGTATCAAACGTCAATTTTCTTCTATTCTCGGATTTTGGGGTGCATTTTTTTCGTTTTCTCCAATATGTTGAACAACACAAGGTTGATCAAGGTGCCTGTTGGATGAAGGTGGGCTATTGCGGTGGCGCAGTCGAGGCTTTTCAATAAGCCTGAGGCTAATAAAATCTCCTTGATGTATATGTCGTCTCCATTGATGGTTTCATGTGAATCGGTGGTGGATTCATCACTGCTACAGTTTGATAATTCAATTTGATTAAGCAACAGAAATCTAAAAGGGTTAACCATACCTGTTAGCTTTGCCTTCGATTCATTGGTGACCATCTTACCGCATCGCTGTTCTTTTCCATCCTGAAAAACGTGATAATAGCAGCATTTTTCGCAACCACAACCGATCTCTCCTTGATCAACGTCCCATATTCTTGATTCATTTTCACAAAATGGCGGGAAAACACTACATACTGAAGTATAAAAATATGTTGGTGATTTACCTCCACTATTATGTATATTTTCACCCTTGGTAGCTAAAGGTATGATGGTCTGATCTATTATCAGGCGCTTTCTCACACTTCTATTGGGATGGACGTGTTGCATTGTAGCTGTTACATCATGAGATCAATCACGGTCAGCATTATAGGTGACAAATTTTGTGGGTCAGATAGCTTAAGTTTTATACCTTCTAATGAGGTCAGCTGGGAGGCCTTCAATGTCAAAGCGCCAATGCTTATAGGCAGCAACGCTTGTTTCCATGCAGCAACGTACAGGGGTAAAGAATTGTTGTATAACACCATCAGCATTAAAGAGGTTCTGGCGGGCAATGGCGTTAATCTCTAGAGTAAATCTCATGTGTCCAAAAGCTTATATACCGGGTGCATCACACTCAATTGCCTAAGCACGCAACAGAAAGTAGTAATACACATGCGTTAAAATAAGAAACTAAGGGGCGTTTGGATTAGCTTATTTTGTAGGCTTGTGGGCTTATTTGAATTTGGAAAGTCTAGTAAGCCCTTCTTCGACTTATGAATTTATTAGGCCGACGCATTGAGCTTATGGCCTTAAATAAGCCATAAGCTCATAAGCCAGAAAAAATGAGCTTATGAGCTTTTTTTTAATTCAAATGAGTCCATAAGGCCTAAAAATAAGTTAATATGGCGAGAAAAGAATCTAATAAGCAAGATAATTCCTTTTACAATTGTATTACTTACCGTAGAGGTTGACTTTGAGAGTGAGCCTAGTTTTCAGCTGCAGCCTTGGATGGTGGCGATCGGTGGCACTACACAACATTACCACTTGCTGGTTCCTTGGACCACCGGTGGTATGTTTTGATTTTTCAGGCACTTCGTACAAATTCATCACAAAACCAATATAGAGAGTTAGCAATCATGATCAAACATAGATGGTAAGTCATAAAAAAGTCATGAATATATTTACGCAGACCTATTTTGCAACACCAAAAGATCGTAATCCGTGTTCAGCAAGTTTATAAATCATTGCGTGAAATTTCTTCTTGAGGTATTCTTTGCATTCACAGTGGGTGAAAGTCAAATTTGACATATAAGAAGATCAAGCTTAGTAACTCATTGATTCATGCGGCGCTGAGTATATATATGAAAAGTGAAAAAAATACGTGTTCCAGAGCACCTATGCTTGTTGTACGCCAGTTGCCATGGTCAACGATGTAAGCATGTGTGACCCAATAGCCAACCTTCAAAATAAGAAATTTATTATTCGAAACATCTTATATCAATCGCAAATACCCATAAAAGTAAGCTTATCAAACTGAGCTTATCCCTCATTTGCTTTTCCAAACTGCTTATTTCTCTTGCAAATAAAGCCCAAACACCATTGTTTTTCAATAAAATCAGAAAATGCAAATACAATTGTCGAAGCGCTTATTTTAAAGATACATATATGATTACGATTATAAGAATAAACATTAGTAATAAGCAAATCCTAAACACCTGAGTAACTTTTGAGTTCGAATATAAGCCTGAACAAAAAATTCTACACATGCAGTTTGTTTATAAATTATTTTAAACCAACAACAGCCATTAAGCAGCTCAGTATAAACCCAAATACATTTTTAATGATCATAAATAATTAAACCCCAATTCATAAAAAAACTTAAAAAAAGATAGTGATGAGACTCACATGTAATCAAAATAAAAACATAAATTGAAGCTTTAAACCATATGAACAAATAAAAAACACTGTCTAGAGATGCTGATTCATTGGGATGGGTTGGTGTTTGATAACACGTGTCTATCAGGTCGGGATGGGTTGGTGTTTGATAACACGTGTCTATCCGGTCGGGCCGGGTATTTTTTTTCGGGTTTTCTTCCGGCGGGTTTTCAGGCGGGGTCCGGCGGATTTTCAGGCGGGTTTCGACGGTCCCAGCATTGCATTAAATGCGCATTGATACCCACTTGTTGTTCTTTAATTAAATTAAAGAATAAGCAAATTTAGACTGCATTTACCAAAATACTAATTTTAGAAGCATAAAGACAAAAAGAACCAAACACCCATCAATAATAACTAGTAAGAAATTTAGAATAATCTATTGTTAATGATTTTAGTGTCATCACTTATAGTCAGGTATAACTTATAGTCGAGTCACGAGGTGCGAAGTGCACGCTCGTTTTAGCTAGCTTGATGCCGCCACGACAAAGACGCGTGGGTCAGCCGCTCCCCCTTGCGGGTCAAACCGGATTTAACTAACTTTTGGTTAGGTTAAATGCACCAGAATTGATCTCTTTATAACATAACAAACGTAGCAACTTTCTGTGTATTTTGCTTAGATTTCACGTGCCTTAAAAACTAAGTGTTGTTCTCTAAATTATCCAGTTGAGGATTTCGTGTAACCCGAGACATATAGGGTCAAAATACTTCAATATGAAAGTGATCTCTACACAATTCAGTGAATATATTAAGTTTGTTCGATTATTACCACTCACACACACCGAAATTCTAACATCTATCATTCTGAGTAAATATTAGACATACTAAGAGCATTTCGGATGTTAGCATCAAATGTATATATTGCACTATAATAATACAGAGAGCATCTTAGATTACTCGTTGTTTGGATTTGCATAATCAAACTTTAGAAGTGGTCACCTAAAAGCGCTACAACTAACAACATGCCTGTGTTTCGAGACTACTTTGCACGTAGATGTCAAATATATTATTACCAGAGGTCAAATATATAGTTCTGCCTCATAATCAGTTTCACACTCGTTATATATTATTGTACCAAGTCAAATATTGAGTTCTGAAATTCTATTTATATATTTGATCGGTTAATCGCATGAGTGATAAAAATTATTATTATGTTTTAGAGGAAAGTTATTTTGGTATCCATTCTTTTCTTAAATACTAAATGACTCATTCTTACCGGAATTACATAAATCGTCCTTGTGGTTTGCCGGATCTAGCAGATTTGGTCCTTGTGTTTTTTTCATCGGGTTAGGTCCGTGTGGTTTTGATCCATTGCGGGTTTGGTCCCTTTGTGTTTTTTGTTAAGGGACCAAACCCGCAATAGAACAAAAACACAAGGGACCAAACCCGCAATGGATCAAAACCACACGGACCAAACCCGATGAAAAAAAGCACAGGGACCAAATCTGTTAGATCCGGCAAACCACAAGGACGATTTATGTAATTCTCTCAAGAAATAAATAAATGAGATTAACAACATTGAAATATTTCACATATTTTTATAATTTAAATATCTCATGAACTATTAATCGTTAGACAAACAAATTATATCGTCACGATCAGCATTTAATTATTTTTCTATAGGCGGGCGCTTTGATATACTTTCGACAATTTTTTTTTGTTTTTTTCACTTATTTTTTGTTTTTTCTCGTTATTGAAATTTGCATGAAGAAATCACATGTGATTAAACACTAATTTGAATATACTAATAAAATCACATGTGATATAGTGTTAAATCACATATGATTATATCACATATCATATGTGATTTAACACTATAATCATATGTGATTTAACACTATATCACATGTGATTTTATAAGAATATTCAAACTAATGTTTAATCATATATGATTTTTCATGCAAGTTTCAACAACGAAGAAAAAAGAAATAAAAGACGAGAAAACGTAAAAAACCAAAAAAATCAGAAAAAACTAAAAAAAAGTTTGTCGAAATTATATCAATGTGCATATCTATAGAAAGATAATTAAATGTTCGTCGTGATGTTATATTTTTTTCGCTTAATGGTTAACGGTTTAGGAAATATTTATAGTTGAAAAAAAAGAATAAAAATGAGCTTTGGGTTTAATCTCATCCAGTAAATCAAAATAGAGATGGATAATGAGAAGTATTTTTTTAGTATTCAAATAAAGTTTAAAATCAAATGAACTTAAATCTATATTTAAAGTGATACAAAGATATCCTAATAATTTTTTTCGAGTCAATGCTCTCGACTGGGATGAACAATCAAATATAGACACATGAGTGCTTAAGCATGTTATGCTGTTACATAACACAAAAGAACTTTTGTTGCATATAAAATTCATAAACGTGTACATAACTAGTCTAGAATCTGGTTTCAAGATCGGCTATCTGGTCAATCTTGAAACACTAGAAAATGATCTGTTCAACATGGTGGCGTTTATGTATGTTCCAATCTTCATAGAAAGTTTAGATGGCACCAGGGCCGGTTCTGACTTTTCTGCTACCTTGGGCGAGACGGTTTTTGATGCCCTATATGTGACGATTGAAAATGACTACAAAATTTTGTAAACAAGCACGGATTATTTTGTAGTGATTTTGCCTTCGAATCGAATCTTTCATATAATAAAAGAATTACATCATTTTAAATCGATTTCGCCAAAACAATCTTATTGAGGAAAAGAATGGGTCAATCACGTTGCTCAATTTTGACACATGGCAAAATCGAGCATCGTTATTGGCTAACTGAATGTAAAAATAAAAAAAATTGATCATACTTTGATAAATTTAACGGAAAAAAAACATAAAAATATAAGTGTTAAATTTGTAAAAATAAAAATTTTAAAAAAGTGAAAACAATTAATAAAAGTTTAATTGTTGAATTTTAAATAACTATATGGAGTTAAGTGTAAATTTATAAGTTTTTATGTTTTTTTTATAAATTTACTTTTAAAAAAATACCCCCTCAAAATTTATACTTTTAGAATTTGTATTTTAAAATTACAAAATCTTCTTATTTTTATAACATGTGTATGCACGAGATTATAAATATCAAAATAAAAGCTTGTGCCAATACGTTATCACATATCTATATGACCAACATTCGACTAAAATTATACTTCACTTATTTTTTAAGCTTAAAATAAAAAACCAAGTATTACAAATATTCAAATTAATGTAAAATATAATAAGGTAAATGCAACTAGAAAGAAAGAAATATAAATGTCATATACGTGGTTGAAGCTATTACCGAAACTAAAAATAGAAGTATAAGCTGAAACAAACAATAAAGCAACAATTTGAAAATTAAACCTCATCAAAATGTAAATATGAAATCGAAATAAGAGGTACCCCACAAATAACCTTGAAACTTGCAATATGACCAATTTTTTTATATATTTCTTTTTCTTTTAGCAAAAGACTATACTATGTAATCATTATTATAAGGGTTTTTCTAACTTGTGCCCTAGGGGCATAAGATAAAAAGTCAAAAAAAGTACAAAAGAACACAGGGACCCACAGGAAAGTATAAAAAAGTATACAGAGACTTACAAAATTCATGAATCCCTGTGTACTTTTTTGTACTTTCATGTAGGTACATGCCTTTTTATCTTGTGCCCCTAAAGCAAAAGTTAAAAAAACCCTTATTATAATACTAGTAACTCTTTGTTTCTCTCTCATAGAGTCTTTTTTATCCATCTCATTTTTCTTCCATTAATAAGAAGAAAATCACAGACAACACTAGAGCATCAAATAAAATCTATTCACAACACCATGAAAATGATGCCCCTGTTCGTTGGATGCCATGGGCCGTCGCCCATAGCCAGGTCGGCCCCTGGATGGCACCAACTATAAGCCATGCTTTTGTAAGTACAGGTTTTACGTTAATAAATAACTTTGCAATTGGTGGATAACATCAGGGACTATTCTCGTAACTTGATAACTCAAAGGATAATTCACAAACATGAAGAACCAATTACTTAAAATCTGTGTTGGAGTAATTTTTTTAATATTATTTTTTTAAGAAAAAATAAAAAAATTAGTTAACGGTTGTTACTTAATGACCGTTGGTACTGTTCATTCTACTATTCACCCACTCTATAATTACTGTTCATCAATGTTTGTTTTGTCCCAGAGCTTAACGATCGTTATCTGCACTAACGCCCCCTACTTTTTTTGTTATATGCGAGGATGTAACCCGCGCTTTGCCATGGAGCACGAAGGACTAACGCTGCTGTTAGCCTTAATTTTATTAAGTCAAACAAGAAATTTATCGGTTTTATAAAGTCAAATAGGTCTTGTAATGTAATAGGCTAGTCGGGTATTAACAGGCTTGGATTGTAATCTAATATTGTCTATGTTTCGGGTTCAAAACCCAAGTTAAGCTAAGCCCGACCCATTTAGAAAGCCCAAATGCCAAGGAATAGACTAAGGGTATAAAAGAAACCCTCTCCACACATGGAGAGGGTGTTGGTTTCATTTGCTCACTTCCACGTATGTGTAAACCTTCCACTCTCTACTTTCTCTCTCTAATAAATCTTTCACTTTTACTTTCTCTCTTTCTAGTTTATTGCTTATTTGGTATGGCTTATTGTTGTGACATGGGTTAAGTTTATGGGATATCATGTGGTATCAGTCGCCATGGGGTGGATTTAGTGATCTTATTCGTGGTTGTTTAAGCTTATTCGACTAGCTTATTTGGGTTTTAGTAGGTCACGGCTTAAGTTTTTTTTATTCATTCAACAAGTTTCAATCTTTTTTTTCTCATCAAAACATAGCTAGCTCTATTTTATTTCATTGTCGTGGCCCATATAAGGTGTAAACTGTTCATGAACACAACATTTTCTAGCAATTTTTTTTCTTTCCTAAAACGTGGCTTCTTACTCTTGTTTTTAGCGTTTACCTTATTTCTAAAGCTTTGTACTTTCTGGTTTCAAACCGTTTTGTAGCTCATTAAGCAATACTTATTCGTGGCATATTTATTGTGGCAAAGTGCTTATTTGTAGTCGTTATTGTAGCTTATTTGTTAGCTTCTTTTAGAGCTTATTTTGGGTTTGTTTTGTGGTCCACGGGTTGAGCTCAAGACAAGAAAGAAAGGACAATTTTTGTTGTTATTCGTTTGTGCACATGACAAGAAAAGCATAGTACAGTTTTGTTGGTATTGGGCGAACAATACAACATCACAGACAAATTATACATAACAAACAAAGAAGGCGATCTATACATACCTTGTAAGGCGATGTATACGTTTGAGTTAGTTAGGCGATCTATACAAGTTGTCTTGTGGGCGAACTATACAAGTTTCTTATAGACGAGTTATACAACAAACCAAAGGCGATCTATACTGTTTTCTTTGCAAGGGCGAATTATACAAGTAAAAAAACAAGGGCGATCTATACAAGTAAAAAACAAGGGCGATTTATACGTGAAAAAAAAACAACAACAAGGGCGAGTTATACGTGAGCTAGTGAAGGCGATCTATACCTTTTGTTCATAACATGCGAATTATACCAAGAACATTAGGAGACTTATACACAATTGCTTGTACAAAGTATACTCGTCTCTAACTCATTCAAACGGATTTCAAGTTTTTCGGTTTCGTGCCTCGGTTAATAACGGGTCTTCTAATCTATACCATTGTGATCGTGATCCTTTTTCGATCATTGTGGTATATTTATTTTACACCGACGATAACCGTATCAAGTTCAAAAGACAAAAAATTCACTCGTTGCATTTTTTATTTCAATACGAAGAAGAACAGAAAGTGGAGGGAATCGTTTATTATTATTAACAAAAATTCGAATTGTACACTTTTGGTCCCTGGATTTCAAGTTAATTTCATCATTCAACCTTTGTTAGCTTATTAACCCTCTTTGTTGAAATAGTCTTACACTGTTAGTCCGCAAAAGTGAACCGTTATTGCACCGTTAGTCCCTATTTGAGTTCTAATCAACCGTAAATCATTTTAAGCTCAAAGTAAGTGCACCGTTCGTCGTTTTAGCTCATCAATCATTAACAAAAGCTCTAGTTCTTCAACGACAACAACGATTTCAACAACAATTAATTATTGTTTCACGATTTCTTCTTGATTTTGTAAAATCTCACGAAAGATACGATTCTTTTCTCGGTTTTAATCTACGATTTGTAAAATCCCATGAACGTTAGTTAATTTCGATCCACAACAACAATCACTTTACCTACTTAAGATCTGATATCCATTCACAACTTCATCAAAATGTCGAATACCAATATGCAAACTTAAACATCCAATGCTCTTCATAATGCTATCATGGAAGCGGGTGGCAAAGATCGTCCACCAATGTTAGCACCGGGTAATTACGTTCAGTGGAAATCCAGAATCAAGAGATACATTGACACCAAACCTAACAATGAACTCATCCACTATTGTCTCCAAAATCTACCATACACATGTCAGAAAGGTATATGGAGAACTATAAGAATGCTTCACAAGACATACGCGATCAACTGAATGCTGAAGCTGAAGCCGTTCAGATCATTCTCACAGGGATAGATAACGATATCTACTCCATAGTTGATGATTGTCCTAATGCATGTGAAATGTGGAAATCCATTAAAAGGTTGAAACAATGTGAATCAATCAATGTTCAAGATCTTGAAACCAATTTGTATTGGGAATTTAGAAAATTCACATCACGAGATGGTGAATCACTTGAATCGTATTACTCAAGGTTCTATAAGATGATGAATGAGCTAGTCAGAAATCAGTGTGATGTTACAAATCATCAAGTGAATGTCTAGTTCTTACTTCAACTACAACCAGAATGGAAAAGGTTTGTGACACTTGCTAAGTAGAGTCAAGAGCTGAAGACTGTCTCATATCATAAACTTTATGACATCCTGAAGCAACACCAGAATGAAGTCAATGAGATAAGAGCTGAAAGAATAGCACGTACTGCTAATCCACTTGTACTTGTTGCTCAACAACAACCAGTATTCCTCCACCAAATCACAACAAGCTACTAGAAACCGAGGAAAAGTAATTGTCAACTCTTCTTCTCCTATTTATGATCAAGAACCTTCAACGGTTACTGAAGATGATGAATTGTCAAAGGAAAAGGAGATTGACAAACTCATGGCTTTAATTTCTCTCTCGTTCAAGAAAATCTACAAACCTACCAACAACAACCTTCGAACATCATCAAACACCAGTAGAGCTAATCAAGACAATTCTCCAAGAATAAACAGAGGAACTGGGTATGATAATCAAAGGGTAGTTAATGTTGTTAGGGCTAAGGAAAATGTAGGTACTCAGGTTATGCAAAAGTCTGGTATTCAGTGTTATAACTACAAGGAATATGGGCATGTATCAAAGAAATGTTAGAAACCGAAACGAGTAAAGGATGCAGCTTATCGCAAGGAAAAGATGTTATTGTGTAAGCAAGAAGAAGCTGGGGTTCAGTTGAATGCAGAGCAAGCTGATTGGAAGGATGACACTGATGATGAGTCTGACGATCAGGAATTGGAAACACATTATATGTACATGGCACAAATTCAAGAGGTTACTCCACATCCAGTTGATAATTCTGGACCCATCTTTGATGCTGAGCCATTACATAAGGTACAAAACAATAATGACAACTATAATGTGTTTGCCATTGAAAATGAACATCCTGAGCAACTTGAATCTATTAATGACATATATTTGGAGGAACAAGGTGACACCAATATCACTATTGATTCAATGGATGTATGTTATGATAGAGAACAAGATGACCAGGATGATACTGATGAACTTGATCAAGAACGTGATTTGCTTGCTTATTTAATTGAGAAACTAAAATGTGAAATTGATGACAACAAAAACCGTAATAAATTTTTGGAAACATCAAACAAGGCTTTAGTTGATAAACTAAAAGGTGATATTGAGGATTTCAAAACTAAAAGAGTAAATTGCACTTTTGGTCCCTATGGTATGGCCAAATTACAGGTTTGGGACCCTAACTTTCGAAATTGCAGTGATGGTCCCTATTTTCAAGTTCGGGTTGCAGGTTTGGTCCTTTTGGGTTGCATTTTTGGTCCCTGTGGTTTGGCCAAATTGCAGGTTTGGTCCCGGCCTCGGCCCGGGACAATTGCAACGGAAACACGAAAAAGGGACCATCACGTCAATTTCCAGAAGTTAGGTCTCCAAACCTGCAATTTAGCCATACTACAGGGACCAAAAATGCAATTAACTCAAACTAAAAATAAAAGTTTAGAATCATCAAATAACCATTTCAAAAAAGCAAACAATGAACTGTCTAAGACCAATCAGTTGATGTTCAAAGACCTTAAAAGTTCCAAGCGGAACTTGATAAGTATCATGATGTAAATTATGCGTCAAAGATGGAAATTCATTGTGCAAAATCTAAAGGGGATTTAATGTCATACAAAATCAAATTTGAAAAGTCATCTAATGAATATACTCGAAAGATAAATGATTTAAATCAAACGATTTCGGATATGAAAAAGGAGCTTTTTGCACATCAAGAAACCATCTCAATAATGTCACAAGAAAAAGAGGCTCAGATTAAGCTTTAGAAAACTCGTGAAGACAAAGAACTTGATAAGGTCATTGCTTTAGAAAACAAAGTCAAGGTTTTGAATGATATTGTATATAAAAGTGGTCAATCTGTAAAATGAGTTTTGCAAAACCTGAGTTCCTTAAGAAAGCTCAAAGAGCGAATCCTCGTATGTATGATATATGTTGCTATAATGATAATCTTACTTTAATGTTAACCCCTGAATCTGAAGAAACGATTCGTCTTGCCAAAGAAAGTCGATCAAAATTAAGCGATTTAATCAAACCTTTTGATTATGACCTGTTGAATAATCTTTATGATTTGTTCGTTCCACAACGAGAAAAGTCGCCTGAACAACACTATTTTTCAAAAACTTCAAAGATGAGTCATACATCTTCTAATAATGATATTTCCAAAGAGTCTTTTCATAAACAACAAACTTTGTTAGAAAAACGAATGGATGAATCCATTCCATGGGATAAAAAGTGTAAAAGCTCTAAAGAACTTTTCAAGATTAAAAAGAGTGTTGACACAATTTTTGATGGAGTGGAACGTTGCAAACAAACAATTTCTAAAAGAACATATTTTGGTAACATAGATCATTTCATTTAAAACACAATCGAAGGAAATTTTGCCCCCAAATTAGAAGAATCAATGAGGACTTAGAAAAATTTCACTTGTGTTTGAACGAGGAAATGGTTGCTGATTTGAGATACTTTAATTCTCTTGAACATGAAGTAGACACTCTCAAATCTCAACTGGAAACTCAAAAAACATAGTTTTTGAATGAAATCGACAAACTTTTAAGGGAATATTAATATGCTGATCACATGAATGCAATACTTGGGGTGTACACTGATCTGGGTGAAGTTACTAATTTGCAATGTGATTATTTGGAAACTTTGGAAAAATGTGAACATCTTGAAAAAGAGCTTTCAAAAAGTAGAATAATGTCAAAGAGTTTTGAAGCACTTCAGAAACATGCGATTAATCTTGAACTTGATTTACAACAGTGCAAAGAAAAGATAAAAAATGACAAATCTTTCAAAGAAAATCAGTCAAAGGAATTTCTGAAAGAACGTGAACAATACTTTGAAATTCAAGACTTGAAAGCTCAATTACAAGACAAAGAAATTGCAATAAGTGAGTTGAAGAAACTCATTGAAAAGATGAAAGGAAAATTTGTGGAAACTAATTTTGAAAAATCATCAGTTATTCGACAACCGAATGCTTTTAAAAGTCAAAGACAACCAGTTTTAGGGAAACATGCTATTTTTCAGATTCTCTTGAAAAGAAATATTTTTCAAAGTCAAAGTCAGTTACCAAAAATAATGTGTCAAATGATTTTTCAAAACCAATCAATGCACAAATTTTGCCTCAGAACATTAAGTCTATCTTAAAGAACACAAATGTGATTGCCCTAGGAATGTATAAAGTTCACACTGAGCCCAATCAAACTAGAACACCACAGTTGCCTCAAGATATTAGGAAAACTAACAAACGCGTGTCCTTTTCTACAGGAGTAATTCCCAATACTAGCGTTAGCAGACCACAGCTTAAGAGCAATCGAATGGGAGATAGAGTCATGCCTAACAATAGTCAAGGGAAGAAGCAAGAAGTAGAAGACCACCGTAGGAATTTTAAGTTTTCGAATAATAAAACGTCTGTAACTGCGTGTAATGACAGTTTGAATGCTAAGACCTTGAATGTTAACTTTGTCTGTGTTACTTGTGGAAAATGTGTGTTGAATGACAATCATGATTTGTGTGTTCTACATTATATTAATGGCGTGAATTCTAGGACTAGACAGACAATTGTTGTGCCTATTAGTACTAGAGAACCCAAGCATAATGTGAACCAATCTGTTGCAACATCCCATAAGAAAACAGTTGCAACAGACTCCACTGTCAAGAAACCTAGAAACATAATTAGGAAATTATATGAGCAAGTTAGTAAGACATGCAGTTGGTGGTACCCTAAGTTTACACCACCCGGATACAAATGGAAACCTAAGTCCACAATAGGAAATGTCAACCTAAATGCTAGTATGCCTCTAGGAAATGAAACTAGAAATGCTAATATTTCAGAACACATGACTCCTAGGTGTTCCACTCTATCCAATACTCCATTGTCTTCTAATTCTTTTGCAGCTCGTAGACAAAATTCTATTCATCGTCGACTCTGGGTGCTCAAAGCACATAACCGGCAACCTTAAATTTCTAACTAATTTTGTGGAGAAATTTTTGGGCACGGTGAAGTTTGGAAATGATCAAATTGCACCGATTCTTGGGTATGGAGATCTGGTTCAAGGAACTATTACTATCAAATGGGTTTATTACGTTGAAGGGCTGAATCATAATTTATTCTCGGTTGGTCAATTTTGTGATGCGGATTTGGAAGTTACTTTTCAGAAGTCTACATGTTACATCCGTGATTTGAAGGGAAATGATCTTCTCACAGGATCTCGTGGCATAGATTTGTACTCAATCACTCTTCAAGACTCACCCACTCCCAATCCAATTTGCTTAATGGCTAAAGCCACATCGTCTCAAGCATGGTTATGACATCGTCGTCTATCTCATCTAAACTTCGACACCATCAACTTGCTTTCAAATAATAATATTGTGAATGGCCTTCAAAAATTAAAATTCGTCAAAGATCATCTTTGTTCTTCTTGTGAGTTGGGGAAAGCAAAAAGAAAGTCTTTTCACACTAAGACTACCCCGAGTTCCAAACGATGGTTACAACTTCTACACATGGACTTATGTGGTCCTATGCGGGTAGAAAGCATTAATGGAAAGAAATATGTTCTCGTAATTGTTGATGACTACTCCAGATACACTTGGACTCACTTCTTGAGATCAAAAGACAAAACACCTGAAGTTCTCATTGATTTCCTCACACTTGTCCAAAGAGGACTTCATGCTCAAATTAGAACAGTTCAAACTGACAAAGGCACGAAATTTTTGAACAAAACTCTTCATGCATACTTTGCAAAAGAGGGTATAAGACACGAAACGTCAACTGCTCGAACACCTGAACAAAACGGCATTGTTGAAAGACGGAACCGAACTCTTGTTGAGGCTGCTCGAACAATGTTAAGCGCCGCTAAAGTTCCATTGTTCTTCTGGGCTGAAGCAATTGCAACAACATGTTTTACTCAAAAACCGTTCACTCGTAATTCCTCGACATGAGAAAACACCTTATCACATCATTAATGGTCGAAAACCGTCTGTTAAGTTCTTTCACATTTTTGGCTCGCTTTGCTACATCATCAGAGATGGTGAAAATCTTGATAAAATGAAGGAAAAAGGTGATGCATGTATTTTTGTAGGGTATTCTACTCAGTCAAGAGCTTACAAGGTATTTAACAAGAGAACAAGAGTGTTAGTTGAAACAATTCATGTTAACTTTGACGAATTGCCTCATATGGCGTCAGATCACGTCAGTTCTGACCCCGTTCCACAATGTCCGACAACGGCACTTGAACATGACAGTTTAAGTCCCGGTCCCCAAAGTCAAGAAAATGTTCCTCAAGCAGCTGAGACAGTAACAACGTCAAATGAGTTGGATTTGCTATTTAGTCCGATGTTCGATGAATTACTCAATGGAACTACTCCAGTTGTGTCAAAGTCTTCCGCTGTAACTACTGCTGATGCACCTAATCAACGTCAACAACAACACACAACTCCATCTACTTCAACAACCGTTGCTGCAGATACACCTCCATTGAACATTCAAACAACACCAGAAACTACAAGTCAAGCACCCACTCAAGCACCAATTGTCACTGCTACTGAGAACATTAATCAAGCAGAAACCAATAAAGAAAATGCACAAGTTGAAGAAGATGAATTTGTAAACGTTTTTAGTACACCGGTACAAGAACGAGGGGAGACATCGTCTCGTCATGTTGATTCGTCAAACATGCATACATTCTATCAACACCATCCTTCTGGACAACGTTGGACAAAAGATCACCCGTTAGAACAAGTCATTGGAAATCCTTCTCAATCAATTAGAACAAGACGTCAGCTCGAAACAGATGGCGAGATGTGTATGTTCGCACTCACCGTGAGTCAAACCGAACCGAAGAACATCAAAGAAGCCATGACTGATTCTGCATGGATTGAAGCGATGCAGGAAGAACTTCACCAGTTTGATCGACTAGATGTATGGGAATTAGTCGACAGACCACTTTGCAAAAATGTCATTAACTTGAAGTGGCTCTGGAAAAACAAACGTGATGAGGAAAATACTATGATTCGCAACAAAGCTCGTCTTGTAGCTAAGGGATGTGCTCAAAAGGAAGGAATTGATTTCGAAGAGTCATTCGCACCACTTGCTCGGTTGGAAGCTGTTTGGTTGTTCATTGCGTATGCTACACACAAATCCTTTACAGTATCCCAAATGGACGTTAAGACAACATTTCTTTACGGACCTCTAAAGGAAGGAGTGTACGTAAACTAGCCAGATAGATTTGTTGACCCATATCATCCTGACCAAGTTTACCGTCTTAAGAAAGCATTATATGGTCTCAAACAAGCACCAAGAGCGTGGTATGATAAATTCTCCAACTTCCTGGTATCTAAAGGATTCTCAAAAGCTTCTATTGATCTAACTCTGTTCATAACTAAACATGGGGAAGACATATTGCTTGTGCAAATTTACGTTGGTGACATTATTTTTAGTTCTACAAACCCAAAACTTTCAAAATGATTTGAAAAACTAATGCATAGCAAGTTTGATATGTCTATGATGGGGGAGCTGAAATTCGTTTTAGGAATTCAGATCCACCAATCCCCTCGTGGTATCTTTATAAACCAAGCTAAGTATGCTCAAGAGATACTTAAAAAGCATGGTATGACCTCATGTGATAGCATTGGTACTCCAATGGCTACGAAACACCTAGATGCTGAATTGAGTGGTACTCCGGTCGACCAAACGAAATATCGTATTATGGTCGGAGCACTCATGTACCTAACAACAAGTAGACCAGATATTATACATGCGACATGTTATTGTGCTCGCTATCAAGCGAAACCGACTGAGAAACATCTCACTGCGGTTAAGTGGATCTTTCGGTGCCTCAAAGATTCCATTAACATGGGACTTTGGTATCCGAAGGACACCGGTTTCGAACTAACTGCTTTTTCAGATTCAGATCACGCGGGTTGTCTCGATTCACGTAAGAGTACATCTGGTGGCATACAATTTCTAGGTGGTGACAACTTAGTCAGCTGGTCGTCCGAAAAGCAGGATTGCACTTCAATGTCTTTAGCAAAAGCTGAGTATGTGTCTTTATCTGTGTGTTGCACTCAAGTTCTATGGTTAAGAACTCAGCTCACAGATTATGGCTTTCACTTTGAGAAAATACCTATGTATTATGACTCAAAGGCAACCATATCCATCTCGTGCAATCCAGTCTAGCATTCCCGTACCAAGAACATTGATGTCAGATATCACTTCATAAAGGAACAAGTTGAAAAGGGTATTGTTGAATTATTCTTTGTCGGAACTGGATACCAGTTAGCTGACTTGTTTACTAAAGCCTTATCCGAAGATAGGTTTAAGTATCTCGTCAGACGACTCGGTATGAGATGTTTGACTCCAGAAGAACTGGAGGTTCTGGCAAACGAATCTGCTTGATTTATCAAACATCGAACTTGTAAATATCTATGAAAAAGAAAATACAAAAATATAAAACCAACAAAAAGAAATACAAAAATATAAAATCTATAAAACAAAATATAAAATCAAATTTCAAAAATACAAAAAAGAATCTTCTCGACATGTCTCTTGATATCGATAACATTTACGTACCTAGAAATGTTGATTAACATCGACACGGGCGTGTAAATGAAGTTCGAGAAGGAGTTTCAAATGCTTTCAAAACATGTCATTTCTAAATTTTCTCATAATAACTTATGTACATTTCAGTGCATAACTCGGACTCGAATGTAATAGGGGAGTGTACGCTTCAGTGCGCTTACTCTAAAAATAGAAGAGAAGTCTTCTATCATGTTTTTAAAATTGTTGAAGACAATTTTTCAAAAAGAACTTTTAATGTCAAATTGTCTACAATATAATTTATGGTATTTTTCCATAAAAAGTGGTGTTTGTTAAAATTGTGTGTTCAACACTCCCTTCCTCGAATAAGTTTAAAAATTGAGGTACGAAGAATGTCATTTTATGTGGATAATTTTCTGAGGGGGAGCTTTATAAAACAAAGCCTTTAATGTGTTGGGTACATCTCATAAATGTCAATTTTATGTATCCAAACACATTCTGTGAAATTAAAATGTGGAAACTTATAATGTTAATTAATAATATACATTAGACATCTCACTCCGTCTTCAACATTTTGTGGTGTCATATCAATTTGTCATTCCAATGTCAAGTTTTAATAAATATTGGTATCCCACATATACTGTTGAAGGGGAGCTATCAGAAACTGAATTCATGCAATATTGTGGTATAATTTTTCTCCCCATGGAATTTTTCATGTCAAATTTTAATCAATTGGTATTTCAAATACTAAGTGTTTTATTATTTAAAATAAGGGGAGAAAATGTGATTAAAATATGATATAGAAGAATGTGATCTTTAAGACTCTAAGTGCAAATCTTTCCTTCATGTGCTAAACAATTTCGAATCTCGGAGCACTTGTGTAGGGGGGGTATTTCAAAATGTCAGAAAATGGTTTTTATGGTTCGATCTCTATACCTAACAACCAACTAATCTCACGACGTCGATGAAGTCATAAGGTGGTTAAGATTAGGTATAAGTTCTATGATCCAACCAGAACCGGAGGGATCTACCCAAGGACAATCCATAGTTAGAAATAGCAGTCCTTACCTTAGGTATGATTGGAGAAGAATGAGTATAAGGGAAGAATGCCGACTAAGATTGAGCTAACACTAGAACAATCACAACAAGGTGTTAGTAATGATGTCTTGGTAAGCATTGAAGGGGTTGAAGAATTAAAAAGAAATGTATGGATAAAGGGTGAAAACAAAGCAGCCCTCCTTACAACTTAGGCAGAAACCGGGTCAATACATAATCTATCGGTTTTCACAAAGATGATTTCTGATACTGAAGACGACATCATGGACCCAGTGATGCAATGCACAACCCTTCCCAGCCATTCGGGTTTCTCTTAAAAGAAACTTGTCTCATTTGTCACGGAGATACACACGTTATCTATTAACATCTCACTCCGAGATTGTTAATATTGAATAGGTGGCAGTCTGCTCCAGCCTCCGATTACTAAAACCAAAGTGCACAAATCAAGTCTAGAGCCAGAAGAGATCAAATTATAAATCTCATTAGGACACAATGTCAAAATACACTTGTTGAACACCATAAATTTCACAAGCTGTAACAAAGAGTCCTACGCATTATCCTTGAGATCTTGCCAGAACATCTGAGTGATACTTAAGTATTCACAGTGAAGATGGAAATCCTGCTTGAGCCAACATCAAACAAGCTCTTGGTAGGTGACTTGCGAGATTCTATATGAATCGAACTTGTGCTAACTGGATATCGATTTGGTCCAGTATATGAATTGATGACTTAATCAGAAAGATAGTAATTATCTGATTCACTCTTACCGTGTTGTCTGCTTTAAGACGCTCCGGTAACGAGAACGGCTAGTACAGCTGCGAAACCCTGTCAAGAAGATTCATATGAATTCTATCTGATCACAGGTAGTATTTATACTGATTAACGGGGAACCGTGGTTATTGCAACCATATTCGACGAAGTGACAAAGACACTTTCGTCCATATCTGTTGTTTATCACTAACCTTTTAAATGCAGATTCAAACGTCGAAGTTGCAACCATGTACCAGCGAAGTCGGATCCATTACCACATACTCATACTCGAGCTCTAAAAGTTAATCATTTAGCATCAAGATTGTTGATCCTAAACTTCCTCAAAGATCTTTAAAGTCAAATCAAGAATCTCATTTTGGGGAGATTGTTAGCCTTATGTTCATATAAGTCAAACAAGAATGCGATAAGTATGAGTATGTCGGTCAAGAGCACAAGATGATCAAGAAAGTCAAATCAAGATGATTCAAGATAAAGATCTCAAGAACTCAAAGTCAAAAGATAAAGGCTCAAGATCATGATCACAAAGCATGAATGAACAGAGCCATTACAAACAAGAAAAGACAATGACTAAGACCAAAGATAAACATGGCAAAGCATAAACATCAAAAGTCATATCTTTAACATTGGGGGAGACAATGATAAAATAAGACAGCCTCCTACAAGAATGTTATCGGTTATACAAGAACGTCAACATAGAAGATCAAGTCCTTCACATCCTTAAAAGAAGAACTTAAAGAAGACCTCAATAGTAGAGGAGTTTGAAGAAAGAGACCTCAACATTGGGGGAGATTATTAGCCTTAATTTTATTAAATCAAACAAGAAAGTTATCGGTCTTATAAAGTCAAATAGGTCTTGTAATGTAATAGGCTAGTCGGGTATTAACGGGCTTGGATTGTAATCTAATATTGTCTATGTTTAGGGTTCAAAGCCCAAGTTAAGCCAAGCCCGGTCCATTTAGAAAGACCAAGTGCCAAGGAATAGGATAAGGGTATAAAAGAAACCCTTTTCACACATGGATAAGGTGTTGGTTTCATTTGCTCACTTCCATGTGTGTGTAAACCTTCCACTCTCTACTTTCTCTCTCTAATAAATCTTTTACTTTTACTTTCTCTCTTTCTAGCTTATTGCTTATTTGGTATGGCTTATTGTTGTGACATGGGTTAAGTTTATGGATAACAACTGCAACATACCGATAACCCCGTCATAGAATATTCATTATGAAATTCTATCTAATCACAGGCAATATTTATACTGATTAACGGGGAACCGTGGTTATTGCAACCGTATTCGATGAAGTGACAAAGACACTTTCATCCATATCTGTTGTTTATTACTAACCTTTTAAATGCAGATTCAAACGTCGATGTTGCAATCATGTACCAGCGAAGTCGGATTCATTACCACATACGCATACTCAAGCTTTTAAAGTCAATCATTTAGCATCAAGATTGTTGATCCTAAACTTCCTCAAAGATCTTCAAAGTCAAATCAAGAATCTCATTTTGGGGAGATTGTTAGCTTTATGTTCATATAAGTCAAACAAGAATGCGATAAGTTTGAGTATGTCGGTCAAGAGCACAAGATGATCAAGAAAGTCACATCAAGATGATTCAAGTCAAGGAGATGATGCAAGATAAAGATTTCAAGAACTCAATAAGTTAGGTTGACAGATTATTATGAAAACAGAAAAATGGATACTTAAGGCTTAAATTAAACTAACCTAGAAAAGGAGATAAGCTATAAGATTTTGGGGACTTATAGGGCAACTAATAAGCTATAAATAAAAGCAATAAAATCCTAAGGTCTAGTATAAAATAAGCTAGATAAAAGGGGCTAAAGAGTGGTGTCTAGCACCAGGGGAGGTCCTACAGTGAGCTTAAGGGCTTTTTTAGCTTATTGAAATAAGCTCTTAAGAGCTTTTTAGCCAAAATAAAATCAAAACAGATAAACAATGGTGGCATATGAGCTTATTTTCAAAGTTTAAGCCATTAAGGTCAAGAAAAAGTTGCTGATATTAGGACTTGAATTTGGCACTTTTCAAAGAAATGGCATGTGGGTACTTTGACTTTCACTTGGTGAGGTTAAAAGACAGAACAAGGGGTCTTTTAAAAAGGCTATGTATGACTAAAATAAGCTCATAAAGATGATGCTTAAGCTGTTTAAACAGCTTAAGCTGTTTAACACAATTTATGGCTTTTTAAAGCTTAGACAGAAAACAAAAGACCCTTAAACATTTATTTTTACACTAAAACTTGATTAAGCTAATCTAAATAAGCCCACACACTCAGCCAAAAGTGGCTGAGTGCACTTGACCCATAACCAACCCCCATTTGACCCATTTTAAGGTCAATGCCAAACACCCCCTTAATTTATAAAAAAAAAAGTTTTAACTGATTTTTGGTAAATTAGGGCAGAGATAAGTGATCACAAATGAATTTTAATAACTTTTAACATATGTTTAAACAATTTAAACAGAATTAAACACCTTAAATCATATTTCAAATTTCGACAATGGTAATTTTCACAAACATTTTTTAACTTTAATTGAAACTGAAAATTGTTACAACATAAACTTAAGAAATAAACTGAATACACTTAAATTCTTAAAAGAAAGACTTTGAATTAAAATTAAGCTAAAAACATAAAAATAAAATGGTGTGTTTGTGTCGGCTTGTTCTCTTTCCTTTTATACAAGCTCTCTTTGCCCTTTCTTTGTTGGGTTGTGTTAGCTGTGTGAGTACAAGTCTCCCAAGCAATCCTAGCCCTCCATGGGCTTCTCTTCATTTTCAGCCATGGATGTTGACTTCGGGTTGTGTGATTTTGGCAGGGAAAGGGTTATAGGGGCATTGGGTTGTGGGGAAAGGTGAGGGGTGAGCTGGGAGAGTACTTGGGAGGTGGTTTTGGGCGTGAAACCGTGGGAAATGGGGGTTTGAGGTTTTGGCGGGTACGGGGAGGGTACTGTTTTATGGTTACAGGTTTAAACGTGATCTTTGGAGATGGTGCAACACTAGCCCCTCAACTCTTTCTCTCCTTTCATTTTATTTTAGCCCGAATTTTAGTTATAAACAAGGTTTGGGAAATAACAGCTTTGGTCCCTCCGTTTTATAACTTAAAAGAATAAAAGGGGTTTAAGGTAATTGCATAAATGGCCCCTCTAGTTTATAACTAAAAGAAATAAAAGAAGGTTAGGGGTTATTGCAAAAATGGTCCCTGCTGTTTTATAACTAAAAGGGAAATGCCATTTGGCAGTTTTAGTCCTTCCCTTTATTTTACCATTTTTCTTTTATAAAAAACTTTTAAAAATGACAACTTTAGTCCCTAAAGTTTATAAAAAAGGATTTTGGGCTTTTGTTGGGCTTGGGTTTTGTGTTGGGCCCATTGGGCTTGTATTGGGCCCAACTGGGTTTGTCTGGGCCCAATAAGGTACAGGTTTGGTTATTGGGCTTTTTCAAGCCCAATAAGGTTATGCCACCTACCCCCCACCCTCCCAGCCCCCCCCCGGTGGACGCGTGGTGCCACCCACTACACACCACCCCCACAACCCACCCCTCCTCCCCCATGCACCCCCTCAACCCCCCACCGCGCCCTGCACCCCCTTACAACTAACCATCCCCATCCCCCGTGTCCCTCCTGCCAACCAACCTCACCCTCCGATCCGGCACCCCCATCCACACAGCCCCCCCCCCCACCCACCGCCACCCCACCCATCCACTCCCCGATAACATTCGAGTCCCTTACCCCTCCACCGCGCCCCCCACCCCCGCCCCGACCCCCACCCCACCACACTCTCATTTCCCCACCCCACCCCTAACACACTGAATTAGCACACCACCCCCCCGCTCCACCCCCCCTCCTACCACGACGAAACTCCCCGCCGCCCCCCCTCCCTACCTCCTCCCCCCTCCGACCCACCCTCCTAACCCCCCCCCCCCCCCACAATCAAATGCACCCCCCTACACACCCCGCCACCACCTGCACCTCCCCACCCAACCCCCTCCAAACCCCGCCATCCCCACCCCACCAATCCCCACATCCCCCCCCCCTCCGCCCCCACCAAACCCCCCCCCCCCTCACCCACCCCCCCTACCCACCTGCACACCCGCCATTCGGGGCCACCCACCCCCTACCCCCCCCCCCCCCCCCCACCACCCACCCCCACCCCCCCCCGGGTCACCCGCGTTCCACCCCGTCACACCCACCGTTACCCCCAGCCCTCACATCCCACCAACCACCCAACCACGCACCCCACACACGCCACATCCCCCTCCCCACCCGCCCCAGCCTCCCCTAGCCATACGCAAAAACGAGAAGTTCCCCGCCCAAGAGACAAAACAACACTTCCCCAGCGCACCACCCCTGCTCACATCCACCACACGGAACAAATTCTATCGCCAAACTCCAACCCACACTGATCCAAACAAACCCCCCCATGCCAGATACTCCCCTAGCCTGCCAAAACGCACGACCCCCCTAAAGCCCCCCCGGCCCCCCCTCCCCCCCCCCAGACCCCACCCCCCCCCATACCCACCGGCCCCCCCTCCCCCCACCCCCCCCCAACGCGTCTAACGTCCACCTGAACAGCTACTACACCCAGAAAGACCCGCAACAACTAAGAATAAATAAGCCCAACACGCTCCTCCAACCAAACAACCACCAAGCCCACACCCCTATCTGATCACAACACAGGTAGTATTTCACACTGATTCAAAAACGAGGACCCAGTGGATAGTTTGGCAACCATATTCCGAACGACGCACTTATCAGTCCATACTGTTTGTCATTATCACTAACCTTTTAAATGCAGATTCAAACGTCGAAGTTGCAACCATGTACCAGCGAAGTCGGATTCATTACCACATACTCATACTCGAGCTCTAAAAGTCAATCATTTAGCATCAAGATTGTTGATCCTAAAACTTCCTTAAAGATATTTAAAGTCAAATCAAGACTATCTCATTTAAGGGATTGTTAGCTCTAAGTTTCACTGATAAGTCATAACAAGCAAATGCGATATCCAGATATACCAGTAATGTCGCTCAAGATTCCACAAGAACAGATCAAGGACACGCGTCAAATCCAACCCAAGATGATTCAAGTCAAGGAGATGATGCAAGATAAAGATCTCAAGAACTCAAAGTCAAAAGATAAAGGCTCAAGATCAAGATCACAAAGCATGAATAAAATACAGTAAGCCAAAAGATAAAGGCTCAAGATCAAGATCACAAAGCATGAATGAACAGAGCCATTACAAACAAGAAAAGACTAAGACTAAGACCGAATATAAACATGGCAAAGCATAAACGTCAAAAGTCATATCTTTAACATCGGGGGAGACAATGATAAAATAAGACAGCCTCCTACAAGAATGTTATCGGTTGTACAAGAACGTCAACATAGAAGATCAAGTCCTTCACATCCTTAAAAGAAGAACTTAAAGAAGACCTCAACAGTAGAGGAGTTTGAAGAAAGAGACCTCAACATTGGGGGAGATTGTTAGCCTTAATTTTATTAAGTCAAACAAGAAAGTTATCGGTCTTATAAAGTCAAATAAGTCTTGTAATGTAATAGGCTAGTCGGGTATTAACGGGCTTGGATTGTAATCTAATATTGTCTATGTTTCGGGTTCAAAGCCCAAGTTAAGCCAAGCCCGGTCCATTTAGAAAGACCAAGTGCCAAGGAATAGGCTAAGGGTATAAAAGAAACCCTCTCCACACATGGAGAGGGTGTTGGTTTCATTTGCTCACTTCCATGTGTGTGTAAACCTTCCACTCTCTACTTTCTCTCTCTAATAAATCTTTCACTTTTACTTTCTCTCTTTCTAGCTTATTGCTTATTTGGTATGGCTTATTGTTGTGACATGGGTTAAGTTTATGGGATAACAGCTGCAACATACCGATAACCCCCAGGGCTATTTTCGTAAATTGCTAAAAGAATAAAAAATAATTAAGTTAATGGTCGTTACTTAACGTTCGATAAGTAACGACCGACCCCAAGGACTATTTTCGTAAATTGTTAAAAAAAATTTCTCATCAAAACATAGCTAGCTCTATTTTATTTCATTGTCGTGACCCATATAAGGTGTAAACTGTTCATGAACACAACATTTTCTAGCAATTTTGTTTCTTTCCTAAAACGTGGCTTCTTACTCTTGTTTTTAGCGTTTACCTTATTTCTAAAGCTTTGTAATTTTTGGTTTCAAACCGTTTTGTAGCTCATTAAGCAATACTTATTTGTGGCATATGTTAGCCTTAATTTTATATAAGTCGAACAAGAATGTTATCGGTCTTATTAGTCGTAATTAGTCTTGTTAAGTAATAGGCTAGTCGGGTTCAACGGGCTTGGATTGTAATCTAATATTGTCCGTGTTTCGGGCTCAAAGCCCAAGTTTAGCCAAGCCCGGCCCAAGTAGAAAAGCCCACATGCCTCTTATGGCTCAAGGGTATAAAAGGACCCTCTCCACACATGGAGAGGGTGTTGGTTACCATTTGCATAGTTTGTGTGTGTGTGTAATCTTCCACCTCTCTAGTTTCTCTCTAATAAATCTTCCAACTTTTCTCTCTTCTCTTTTCTACTATTTTGCTTATTGGTATAGCTTATTGTTGTGAAATGGATTAAGCTTTTGGGATAACATTTGGTATCAATCGCCACGGGGTGGGTTTAGTGGTCTAGTTGTGCCTTGTTTTTTTTTTCTTTTCCTACTGTTTTTGTTACCATTTTCGTACGTTTATTTTTTTCTACGTTTATTTTTTTCATACGTTTATTTTTCTTTACTTTAATAGTTTTATTTTTTCTACAATTTCACGTTTTTTTTAGTTCCGCGTTTCACGTTTTCTTTTTCTACTTTTCTTTCTTTTTGTTTCCTACTGTGTCACGTTTCTTTAACACAAGATCGACTGTCACGATCAAACGAGTTTACTTCTATTTGGTTCGAACTAGTGAGCATCGAACGAGACCATCGAACGAGTGTAAGATTGCAAGCATCGAACTAGTGACATCGAACGAGTGACATCGAACGAGTACCATCGAACTAACGAGGATCGAACGAGTAAACTTCACAAGGACCGAACGAGTAGAAAAAGGAAGAGGATCGAACGAGTCCATCGAACTAAAGGCATCGAACGAGTAGAAACTTTAAAGGATCGAACGAGTGATTTTTATCAAGGATCGAACGAGTCGAAACCAAGAGGGACCAGAACGAGTACAAAACCCATACAGGATCGACGCGGTGATTTTTAATCAAGGATCGAACGAGGGGAACACAAAATCATTCCCCTTTTAAACGTTTTTAATAACTAATTATATCGGTTTTTTTATTCTGTTTTCGAGTGACGTTAAACGAAGGGACTCGTGACCTATCTCATTGTGACCGTGTCGTCGTTTCGATCATCGTGGTATATTCGGTTTTCACCGACGCTTACCGTATCACTCCGCGAGATCAATAACACAAAACGACTTATATTCTTATTTTTGAAATGACGAAGATGATATAAAAGGAGGAAAACCTTTTTTTATTTTTTATAAATTCCATTTTCCACTTTTAGGCCTTCAATCTTCTAAACAATTTTCATTTTAACACTTAGATTTTTTTACATTATTTTACCTATTATCCCTTGTTTTTTTTTAAGCAATAAATAAATAAGAACCTTTTAATTTCATTTTTTTTTTCATTTTTTTTTCTCACTTTCAACTTATAATTTTTGTTATTTTTATAAGTGTTTACAATTTTAGTTCTCAAAATTTTCAATTTTAGCCCTTTCGTTGTAAGAAATTTCACCGCTCATCGTTTTAAGCTCAACAATCGTTAACAAAAGGCATTTTACGTTGTTCAACGTGAAATTGTTTTGTGCACCGATATTGCCGTTTTAAAGCTCAACCAATCGTTAACAAAAGCTTACTAGTTCCACAGAACAACAAAGATTTTCAAGGTCAATTAATATTTTGTTTTAACTGTTTCTTTTTGATTTTGGTAAAAATCCTCGCGAAAGATTCTATTTATTTTTCTCGGTTTAAATCAAAGATTTGTAAAAATCCCGTGAACATAAATATCCTCTTTCAATCCAGCAACACCAATCACTTTACTACTTAAGATCCGATATCCATTCACAGCTTCAATCAAAATGTCAAATCCCAATACCAATTTGCTCAACCTAAAACATCAATGTTCTTCAGAATGACACAGTTTCTTCCGTGTTCCCAATTTCTAAAGTTCATTGAGAATGACACAACTTTCAAGAATTAAATGCATGAAAAGTCTTCGAGCAATTCAGTCCCCAATTACAAGAAAACTCAAGTTTCTCATAAAAATTTAACAAGAATTATGGTAACATGCCTATCTTCAAGAGAACAATCTCTCAAGACTTTGATTTTACTCGAGTTACTAATAAAATCATCTTACCAAGAAATAATTTCTCAGACCTGATTGCAAGACTACTTTGACAAAACTAAGAACAAAATAAAACGTTTGAAAATGCTTTCAGTTCTGAAATCAAAGTGCTAAGCCAGAATTAAACAAGATATGATGCTCAAATCTTTTTAACGATGCAATGATCTTTAACATGGATTCCCTCGGGAAATACGTGCTTAGTTAATTCTTCATCAACAACAAACCTCCCTACAATTGTTGAAACAAAACAGTTGATGCAAACAACAAGAAGATCATATCAAAATCCAACTCCAGCATTGAATGGTTAGATTCAATGAAGTTGATTTAGTTGTCATACAAAAAACTTGATCTGAGAAAAGAAGACAGTGAAATCAGAAACATGCATCCAGCAAATTAATAAGTAAAGGAATGCAGCTTGAATTCTGAAATCAAAAGATGTGCATGCAAGTCAAGATACAAAAGTCAAAAGCCAAAAGAAAAGATCATGACATAATGTCGATCTCTTCATTCACACCTTCCAAGTTCCTTACAAAAGATGACTAAAAGGCACTCGTATCGAACATGGATTCAAACGGCATTCATGTCACTCTTTTGGTCAAGATGTTTGATACATTATCGCACAAGACAATGCTCCTCCAACGTAGATCAAACTACCAAAGCAACTTGACAAAGATGAATTTCAAGAAGATGGAACCATGAAGCCTTTTGGGTGTAAGAACCAGTTCCAAAAGTTCATCGATTTCATAGTTTACATTGGATTATGACAATGTCAAATGACAGACACTAACTTCGTTGATACAACTGGAATCGAGGTTCAACACTTCAGTGGATACACTACACCAACACCTGGGTCATGTTAACGAAGTCCGTATGCTGGAAAGAACACAGTCATCAAAGACAGTATGAAATATCGGGTGAATAAAAGACAGGTGCAGACGCAAGAGAGAAAAAGATTGATACGGTAAAGCATTGGATGCAGATTTGGTTAACACCGAAAGCATAGGACAGACTCAATAGAGGCCCAAGATGTACAGCAGCATCGTACAGGGAATGAAAACAGATGCTGATGATGCAGATATCAGACCCATTTATGATGAAGAGCCCAATGGCTGAGGTACAATTTACAGTCTGAAATGCAATATCTTTGCTTATCGGAACAACAACCTACCTGAGTCAACCTAAAATCATTTATGACGGTAGGGGGTTGACCAGTATCCTGAAACATGTCAAGTTAAAAGTCCTATGCTTGATTCATCACCTGATAACCAGACAACTGAATACTCAAAACAATCTCTCGAGTCTGAAAATATTTGCTCAAAGAGACATGCCAATTATTTAAAAAAGAATTTATCAAGAATGAGGAAGCACATTTCATTGCTCTAGAACTTAATATCAAAATCAATCACTTTTAAAAATCAAGGGCAACATGGTCCAAATTTGAAACAAACAAGTAATAACAGCCAAGTATGAAAAGGAAATTGATGTAACTTGAAACAATGAACATCGAATTAGAACAAAGTATGGCTTACATTACGTAAGGAAAATGAGACTTTGAAACAGCAAGTACAAAGATTTTATAATTTCTATTAAAATCCCGAGGATCAAAGACTACAGAACAGACACATCTTTGTCTATAATAATGCTGAATTAAAAGCCAGATTCAAGAAAAGGTTTTTTGCAATGCTGCTTTGAAAAATGACTTAAGGAATTAAAAGGAAATAGTTAGATACTAATTTGACAAAACATCATTCATGGGTGAAACCTGTGTTACCATCACTAAGAAAACCACTCAGTTGTTAGACAACGAATGCGTTTAAATATCTGAAAAGGGCACAATGTCAAAACAACGGTTTTATTGCCTCCCCAAGTTATGTGAAAAAGAATTTGTCAAAACCAGTCACTCAACATTATTTGCCTAAGAAAACAGAATCCGCCTTTACAAAACCTGATCACGTGATTGCATCTAGCTTATCTAGGAATAGTTCTAAGAAGATGCTAAGATTTAGTTCAAATGACATGGTTCATAATCATTATCTAGCTGAAGCTAGGAAAAAGACACAGGAAAGAGATAGGAACTCAAAAACTAGTGTGATGCCTTCTGCTAGATTTCCACGCACTGCTGATGGTAGCAAACCAAAACCTAGGAGAAACAATCAAACATCTAGGAGTTTGTCTGTATCTAAGAGTAGTCACCGTTACGATAACGGCTGTGCCCAAAGCAGATCACTCTAAGAGTTCTAGTTCTTTTTCAGATTCCAAAAACTTTGTTTGTTCTACATGTCATAAGTGTGTCTTTAATGCAAATCATGATGCTTGAAATAAACAAAACGTCTGAAGGAAGTTAAATTCATCGTGCTAAGAGTTAAATCCCATAAGACCAGAAATAGTAACAAACCCGTAGATCAAAAGAGTCATACTCAGTAAACCTGTATTGCAGATCTTACAGGACATAGGTTTATCACCTAATAAGGACTCCACTGTGTATGAGAAAACATCTCCTAGATCTTGATCATAAGGTGGTAAACCCACGGTAAAATTTTCCAAATCTGTTGGTTTTAGGTGGATTCTACAGGATAGTATTCGACTCTTTCACAAGCAAGGTTGACAGTGAACCCCCACACATGGTTTTCAAAATGTAGATATCCCAAATATTCAATGAAAAGCAAACAAACTCTGATGTCATGAATGCAGGTACTACTAACTAAGTGCAGGTACATCTTTCAATCCTAAAAAGAGGAACTCAGAGTTTTGGTTTGCCAAAAAAGACAGATATCTCATAAACCAGGGCTTCAAGGAATTCTAACCTATTAATAAAGAAATGACTTCTGTTCACAACAGTTAGGCCTTAATCCTCAATGTCAAATGACGTTAGCAACAAAACGGTTCAAGCCTCGCACACAATCCACAGTTTCAACAGAAGTCATCAAGCAGCTTAGACAGTAACAACGTCAAATGGAGCTGGAATTTGCCTATTTCCGGTCCTTGTTCAGAACGAAATATTTCAATGGAGAAAATCAAGGTGTTTTAAAGTCTTCCGCTGTCACTACTACTGATGCATCAAATAAACGTCAACAACAACCTGATTCAACTTCATCCACTTCAACTCTAGCTACAACTGTCACTGCTAATGGAAACTTCGATTTGTAAATATTTTTATTCTCTCTTTATTTTTTATTTATAAAAATTTTGAAAAAGAAAATACAAAAATATAAAACCAACAAAAATAAAATAGAAAAAATATAAAACCCTAGAAAAACAAATTATCAAAATCAGAAAATTTTCCAAAAAACAAAAAGAATCATCACGGACAGTCTCTGTAACCGATAACATTTACGTACCTAGAAATGTTGATTAACATCGACACGGGCGTGTAAATGAAGTTCGAGCGAGAGTTTCAAATGCTTTCAAAACATGTCATTTCTAAATTTTTTCTCAATGACTTATGTACATTTCAGTGCATAACTCGGTCTCGAATGTAACAGGGAAGTGTACGCTTCAGTGCGCTTACTCTAAAATAGAAGAGAAGTCTTCTATCATGTTTTTAAAATCGTTGAACACAATTTTTCAAAAAGAACTTTCAATGTCAAACTGTCTACAATATAATTTGTGGTATTTTTCCATAAAAAGTAGTATTTGTTAAAATTGTGTGTTCAACACTCCTTTCCTCGAATAATTTTCTGAGGGGGAGCTTTTTAAAACAAAGCCTTTTAATGTGTTGGGTACATCTCATAAATGTCAATTTTATGTATCCAAACACATTCTGTGAAATTAAAATGTGGAAACTTATAATGTCAATTATTAATATACATTGTTCACTAAGGCATCTCACTCCGTCTTCAACATTTTGTGGTGTCATATCAATTTTTCATTCCAATGTCAAGTTTTAATAAATATTGGTATCCCACATATACTGTTGAAGGGGAGCTATCGGAATCTGAATTCATGCAATATCGTGGTATAATTTTTCTCCCCATGGAATTTTTCATGTCAAATTTTAATCAATTGGTATTTCAAATACTAAGTGTTTTATTATTTAAAATAAGGGGAGAAAATGTGATTAAAATATGAATATAGAAAGAAAGGTGATCATTAAGACTCTAATGCCAACCCTTTCCTTCATGTGCTAAACAATTTTCGAATCGCGGAGCACCTGTGTAGGGGGGTACTTGAAAATAACAATGTCAGAAAATGGTTTTATGTTTCGAAAATCTTTATAACCAACAACCTATTAATTTCAATCACGACGATTTCTGAGGTCCATAAGTGGTTAAGGTATGGTATACAGTCCTACTGATCCACCCAAACCGGAGGGATCTACCAAGACACTCATAATTAAAATAGCATTCCTAGGTATGATTGGAGATGAATGAGTAAAAGGGAAAAATGCCGACTAAGATTGAGCTAACACTGGAACAATCACAACAAGGTGTTAGTAATGACGTCTTGGAAATCCAATGAAGGTTGAAGAGATGAAAAAGAAATGTAGGATAATAGGTGAAAAGACATAAGCCCCTCCTTACACCTTTAGCAGAACCCGGGTCAATACAATAATCTAATCAAAATCACAATGATGATTGTTGATATTTGAAAGAAACATCATGGACCCAGTGAGCAATCACAAACCCTTCCCAGCCATTCGTGTTTCTCTCAAAAGAAACTTGTCCTCATTTGTCACGGAATAACACACGTTATCCTATGACATCTCACGTCCTAGATTGTTAATATTGAATAGGTGGCAGTCTGCTCCTCTCCGCCTCCGATTACTAAAACCAAAAAGACACAAATCAAGTCTATAGCCCAGAAGAGACAAAGTATAACTCTCATTAGGACACAATGTTCAAAATACACTTGTTGACACACCATAAGAAGTTCACAAGTTGCAAACATAGATCCTAACGCATGTATCCTTGAGATCCTGCCAGAACATCCGAGTGATACTTAAGTATTCACAGTGAAGATGGAAATCCTGCTTGAGCCAACATCAAACAAGCTCTTGGTAGGTGACTTGCAAGATTCTATATGAATCAAGCTTGTGATAACTGGATATTAATTTTGGTCCAGTAAATGAATTGACGACTTAATCAGAAAGATAGTAACTATCTGATTCACTCTTACCGTGTTGTCCTGCTTTGAGACGTACCGGTAATGAGAACTAGCAAGCAGGTGAATATAGGCCTAATACAAATTGTGTTAGAAGATCCTATGCTTAGAGCTGGAAACACCTGACAAGGAGATACCTTGAATCTACCCTGATCACTAGGAATAGTATTAAAACTATAAAACAGGGTAACCGAGTCAAATGCAACCTAAGTCAAGATAAGACAAAGCCATATTTCATCATTATTGCTGACTGCTTATTTCAGAGTTATAGACGACGGTGTTTGCAGCCTCAATTGTTCCGATCGAAGTCGGAAATCATAACCCACATGATGCCAACATAACTCAAGCTATCAAAGTCACTCGTTCAACATCAGGATTGTTGATTCTAAACTTCCCCACTACAAAGTAGCCTCAAAGTCAAATAAAGAAATCCATCAACTGAGGAGATTGTTTAGAACTTAAAATCCACATATGTAAACAAGAATGATAACAAGTATGACATAGTTGTCAAGAGCACAAGTTGATCAATAAGTCAATCAAGATTGATTCAAGTCAAGGAGATATGCAAAAAACGATCTCAAAGAACACAAAGTCAATAAGGTATTAAGGCTTTAAACAAGATCACAAAGCATGATGATCAAAAGCCATTACAAACAAGACAAGACCATAACAAGGCAAGCATGTAACGTCAAAAGTCATATCATCAACGTCATCGGTAGGTACGGAGGAGTTTAGAAGAACAGAGACCTCAACATTGGGGGATATTGTTAAGCCTAAATTTATATAAGTTCGAACAATAATGTTATCGGTCTAATTAGTCATAATTAGTCTGTTAAGTAATTAGGCTAGTCGTTCATCCAACGGCGGCTGGATTGTAAATCTAATATTGGTCCGTGTTTCGGGCACAACACAAGTTTTACCCAAGCCCCCGCCCAATTAAGAAAAGCCCACATGCCTCTTTATGGCTCAAGGTATAAAAGGACCCTCTCCACACAGGAGAGGGTGTTGGTTACCATATTGCATAGTTTGTGTGTGTGTGTAATCTTCCACTCTCTATTTCCTCTCTAATAAATCTTCCAACTTTCTCTCTACTCTTTTCTACTACTTACTATTGTTATGCTTATTGTTTGTAAATGGATTATGCTTTTGGATAACACATATTTATTAGGCAAAGTGCTTATATGTATCGTTATATGTAGCTTATTTGTTAGCTATACTTTTAGAGCATGATTTTGGTTGGTTTTGTGGTCCGCGGGTTGAGCTCAAGATAAGCAAAGAAAGGACAATTTTTGTTGTTATCGTTTGTGGCTCATGACAAGACAAGCATATTACAGTTTTGTTGGTACTTGGCAACAATACAACATCACAAGAACAATTAATAACATAACACACAAAGAAAGGCGATCTATTATACATACCTTTTAAGGCTATGTATACGTTTGGAGTTAAAGTTAGGGCGATCTATACAGTTGTCTTGTTGGCGAATTATACAAGTTTCTTGTAGATCGCTTATACAACAAACCAAAGCATCTATACTGTTTTTCTTTGCAAGGCGAATTATACCAAGTAAAAAAACGAAGGTCGATCTATACAAGTCAAAAACAAGGGCGATTTATACGTGAAAAAAAACAAGGACGAGTTATACGTGAGCTAGTGAAGACGAACTATACCTTGTTTTCAAAACAGGCGAATTATACCAAGAACATTAGGAGACTTATACACAATTGCTTGTACAAAGTATACTCGTCTCTAACTCATTCAAACGGATTTCGGGTTTTTCGGTTTCGTGACGGTTACTTACGGGTCTTCTAATCTATACCATTGTGATCGTGATCTTTTTTCGATCATCGTGGTATATTCGCTTTACACCAGCGATAACCGATCGTGTTCATAAGACAAAAAAATACTATCGTTGCCATAATTTACAATTTAAATCGAAGAAGAACAGAAAGTGGAGGGAATCATTTATTATTATTAACAAAAATTCGAATTGTACACTTTTGGTCCATGGATTTCAAGTTAATTTCATCATTCGACCTTTGTTAGCTTATTAACCCTCTTTGTTGAAAGACTAACATCCTTTAGTCACAAAGTGAACCGTTATTCACCGTTTTATCCCTATTGAGTTTTAATCAACCAACCGTTTCTCATTTAAAAGTTTCAACGTTTTGTGCATCGTTCATAACGTTTTTACGCTCAGTTTCGCCAACAAAAGCTCACGTACTTCAATTTCAACAACGATTTCAACAACAATTAATTATTGTTTCACGGTTTCTTCTTGATTTTGTAAAATCCCGCGAAAGATACGATTCTTTTCTCGATTTTAATCTATGATTTGTAAAATCCCGTGAACGTCAATTAATTTCGATCCACAACAACAATCACTTTACCTACTTAAGATCCGATATCCATTCACAACTTCATCAAAATGTCAAATACCAATATGCAAACTCAAACATCCAATGCTCTTCATAATGCTATCATGGAAGCGGGTGGCAAAGATCGTCCACCAATGTTAGCCCCGGGTAACTACGTTCAGTGGAAATCCAGAATCAAGTGATACATTGACACCAAACCTAACAATGAACTCATCCACTATTGTCTCCAAAATCCACCATACACGTATCAATGGACTAAGAAGACAGTTCCAGTTGCTGAAGGTAGTTCTGAAACAACTACAGAAAGGTATATGGAGAACTATAAGAATGTTTCACAAGACATACGCGATCAACTGAATGCTAAAGCTGAAGCCGTTCAAATCATTCTTACAGGGATAGATAACGATATCTACTCCATAGTTGATGCTTGTCCTAATGCATGTGAAATGTAGAAAGCCATTGAAAGGTTGAAACAAGGTGAATCAATCAATGTTCAAGATCTTGAAACCAATTTGTATTGGGAATTTGGAAAATTCACATCACGGGATGGTAAATCACTTGAATCATATTACTCAAGGTTCTATAAGATGATGAATGAGCTAGTCAGAAATCAGTGTAATGTTACAAATCATCAAGTAAATTTCCAGTTCTTACTTCAACTACAACCAGAATGGCAAAGGTTTGTGACACTATGTTAATTAAAGAGTTCAAGAGCTGAAGACTGTCCTTCATATCCCGAAAAAAACACAAACTTTATGACAATCCTAAAAGCCAACACCAGAATGAAGTCAAAACGAGATAAGAGCAGAAAGAATAGCACGTACTACTGCTAAATTCCACTTGCACATGTTGCTCAACAACAACCCGAGTATTCCTCCACCAGATCATAACAAGCTACTAGAAACCGAGGAAAAGCAATTGTTAACTCTTCTGCTCCTATTTATGATCAAGAACCTGCAACGGTTACTGAAGATGATGAAATGTCAAAGGAAAAAGAGATTGACAAACTCATGGCTTTAATTTCTCTCTCGTCAAGAAACTCCATACAAACCTAACCAACAACAACCTCGAAAATCACAAACACCAGTAGAGCAAATCAAGATAATTCTCCAAGAACAAACAGAGAAACTGGGTATGATATCATAGGGTAGTTAATGTTGTTGGAGCTAAGGGAAAATTTAGGTACTACAGGTTGTGCAAAGAGTCTGGGATTCAATGTTATACAGCAAGGAATATAAGCATGTATTAAGAAATTGTTTAGAAACCGAAACGCGTAAAGGATGCAGCTTATCAACCGGAAAAGATGTTATTTATGTAAGCAAGAGGAAGCTGGGATTCAGTTGAATGCAGAACAAGTAGATTGGAAATGAACACTGATGAAGAGTCTGAACGATCAGAATTAGGAAAACACAATATATTACATGGACAAATTCAAGAGGTTACTCCAGATCAAGTTGACAATTCTGGACCCATCTTTGATGCTGGACCATTACATAAGGTACAAAACAATACTGACAACTATAATGTGTTTGCCATTGAAAATGAACATCCTGAGCAACCTGAATCTGTTAATGACATATATCTGGAGGAACAAGGTGACACCAATATCACTATTGATTCATTGGAGAGTAATGTATATGAAAGAGAACAAATGGCCAGGATGATTCTCTGATGAACTTGATCAAGAAACATGATTGCCTCTTTGCTTCTTTAATTGAGAAACTAAAATGTAAATTGATGACAGCAAAAACCGTAATAAATTTTTGGAAACATCAAACAAGGCTTTAGTTGATAAACTGAAAGGTGATATTGAGGATTTCAAAACTAAAAGAGTAAATTGCACTTTTGGTCCCTGTGGTATGGCCAAATTGCAGGTTTGGGACCCTAACTTTCAAAATTGTAGTGGATGGTCCCTAATTTTAAGTTTCGGAGATTGCAAGGTTTGGTCCTTTTGGGTTGCATTTATTGGTCCCTGTGGTTTGGTCAATTGCATGTTTGGTCTCCGGCCCGGGACAATTGCAACGGAAACACGAAAAAGGGACCATCACGTCAATTTCCAGAAGTTAGGTCTCTAAACCTGCAATTTAGCCATACCACAGGGACCAAAAATGCAATTAACTCAAACTAAAAATAAAAGTTTAGAATCATCAAATAACCATTTTAAAAAAACAAACAATGAACTGTCTAAGACCAATCAGTTGATGTTCAAAGACTTTAAAAGTTCCAAGCGGAACTTGATAAGTATCATGATGTGAATTATGCGTCAAAGATGGAAATTCATTGTGCAAAATCTAAAGGTGATTTAATGTCATACAAAATCGAATTTGAAAAGTCATCTAATGAATATACTCGAAAGATAAATGATTTAAATCAAACGATTTCGGATATGAAAAAGGAGCTTTTTGCACATCAAGAAACCATCTCAATAATGTCACAAGAAAAAGAGGCTCAGATTAAGCTTTACAAAACTCATGAAGACAAAGAACTTGATAAGGTCATTGCTTTAGAAAACAAAGTCAAGGTTTTAGATGATATTGTATATAAAACTGGTCAATCAGTTCAAACAATGAATATGCAAAACTTGAGTTCCTCAAGAAAGCTCAAAAAGCGAATCCTCGTCTGAATGATATAGGTTGCAATAATTGATAATCTTGCTTTAATGTTAACCCCTTAATCAGAGAAAAGATTCGCTTGCCAAGAAAGTCAATCAAAATTAAGCGATTTAATCAGACCTTTTGATTATGACCAGTTGAATAATCTTTATGATTTGTTCGTTCCACAACGGGAAAAGTCACCTGAACAACACTATTTTTCAATAACGTCAAAGATGAGTCATACATCTTCTAATAATGAAATTTCCAAAGAGTCTTTTCATAAACAACAAACTTTGTTAGAAAAACGAATGGATGAATCCATTCCATGGGATAAAAAGTGTAAAAGCTCTAAAGAACTTTTCAAGATTAAAAAGAGTGTTGACACAATTTTTGATGGAGTGGAACGTTGCAAACAAACAATTGGCTAAAAGAACAGATTTTGGTAACATAGGATCTTTCAATCCAAACACCAATCGAAGGAGAAATTTTTTTTGCCCCCCCAATTAGAAGAATCAATGAGGACTTAGAAAAATTTCACTTGTGTGTTTGAAACGAGGAAATAGATATGCTTGAAATGAGATACTTAATTTCTTGAACATGAAGTAGAACACTGGTCTCAAAATCTCAACTGAAACTCCAAAAAAAACAGTTTTTTAAAGGAATTCGACAAACTTTCAAGGGAATATTATTATGCTGATCACATGAATGCAATACTTGGTGTGTACACTGATCTGGATGAATTTACTAATTTGCAATGTGATTATTTGGAAACTTTGGAAAAATGTGAACATCTTGAAAAAGAGCTTTTAAAAAGTAGAACAATGTCAAAGAATTTTGAAGCACTTTAGAAACATGCGATTAATCTTGAACGTGATTTACAACAGTGCAAAGAAAAGGTAAAAAATGACAAATCTTTCAAAGAAAATCAATCAAAGGAATTTCTGAAAGAACGTGAACAATACTTTGAAATTCAAGACTTGAAAGCTCAATTACAAGACAAAGGAATTGCAATAAGTGAGTTGAAGAAACTCATTGAAAAGATGAAAGGAAAATATGTGGAAACTAATTTTGAAAAATCATCAGTTATTCGACAACCGAATGCTTTTAAAAGTCAAAGACAACCAGTTTTAGGGAAACCGGCTATTTTTTTAGATTCTCTTAAAAAGAAAGATTTTTCAAAGTCAAAGTCAGTTACCAAAAATAATGTGTCGAATGATTTTTCAAAACGAGTCAATGCACAGATTTTGCCTCAGAACATTAAGTCTATCTTAAAGAACACAAGTGATTTCCCCCAAGAATGTATAAAATTTCACACACTTGAGCCCAAATCAAACAGATACACCACATTGCCACAAGAATATTAGGAAAACTAACAAACGCGTGTCCTTTTCTACAGGAGTAATTCCCACTACTAGCGTTAGATAGACCACAGCATAAAGAGCAAGCGAATAGGAGAGAATAGAGACATACCTAACAATAAGTTCAAGGGAATGAAGCAAGAAGAAGAAGACCACCGTAGGAATTTTAATTTTTCGAATAATAAAACGTCTGTAACTGCGTGTAATGACAGTTTGAATGCTAAGACCTCGAATGTTAACTTTGTCTGTGTTACTTGTGGAAAATATGTGCTGAATGACAATCATGATTTGTGTGTTCTACATTATATTAATGGCGTGAATTCTAGGACTAGACAACCAATTGATGTGCCTATTAGTACTAGAGAACCCAAGCATAATGTGAACCAATCTGTTGCAACATCCCATAAGAAAACAGTTGCACCAGACTCCTATTGTCAAGAAACCTAGAAAACAAAATTAGGAAATTATTAGAGCAAGTTAGTAAACATGCAGGTGGTGGTACCCTAAGTTTTACAACCCCCCGATACAAATGGAACCTAAGTCCCAATAGGAAAATGTCAACATCCATATCAAAATGCAAGTATCCTCTAGGAAATGAAACTAAAATGCAATATTTCAACACATCACCAGGAGTTCCAACTTCCAATACGCCTATGGTCTTCCTAATATCTGTTGCAGCTCGTAGACATAATTCTATTCATCGTCGACTCTGGGTGCTCAAAGCACATGACCGGAAACCTCAAACTTCTAACTAATTTTGTGGAGAATTTCTGGGCACGTGAAAGTTTAGAAATGATCAAATTGCACGATCTTGTTTATGGAGATCTGTTTCAAAAGAACTATTACTATCAAACGTGTTGATTACGTCGAGGGCGAATCACAATTATTCTCGGTTGGTCAATTTTTGAAAGTGCTTTTTCGGAAGTCTACATGTTACATCTGTGATTTGAAGGGAAATGATCTTCTCACAGGTTCTCGTGGCACATATTTGTACTCAATCACTCTTCAAGACTCACCCACTCCTAATCCAATTTGCTTAATGGCTAAAGCCACATCGTCTCAAGCATGGTTATGGCATCATCGTCTCTCACATCTAAACTTCAACGCCATTAACTTGCTTTCGAAGAATAACATTGTGAAAGGCCTTCAAAATTAAAAATTCCGTCAAAGAATCATCTTTTTTCTCTTGTAGTTAGGGAAAAGCAAAAAGAAAGTCTTATCACACTGCAGACTACCCCGAGTTTCCAACGACGGTTACAACTTCTACACATAGGACATTAATGTGGTCCTATGCGGGTAAAAGCATAATAGAAAGAAATATGTTCTTTGTAATTGTTGATAGACATACAGCCAGATACACTTAGACTCACTTCATGAAAAAAAAGACGAAACGCCTGACGTTCTCAAATGATTTCCTCACACTTGTCAAAGATGACTTAAGCTCAATTGGAACAGTTTCGAACTGACAAAGGCACATAGATTATGACAAAACTCTTCATTTATACTTTTGATAAAAAGAGGGTATCAGACATGAAACGTCAACTGCTGCGAACACCTGAACAAAACGGCAGTGTCGAAAGACGAAACCGAATACTCTTGTATGAGGGCCGATCGGACAAAGTTAAGCGTCGCTAAAAGTTTCCATTGTATCTTCGGGGCTGAAGCAATTGCAACAGCATGTTTTATCAAAACCGTTCACTTCGAAAACAATCGTAATTCTTTGACATGAGAAAAACCACCTTATCACATCGTCAATGGTCCGAAAACCGTCTTTAAAGTTTCTTCACATTTATTGGCTCGCTTTTTGTCAACATCGTTAGAGAAGGAAAGAAATTTTATTAAGAAGGAAAAAGTGATGCATGTATTTTGGTAGGAGTCTACTCAGTCAAGAGCATTACATGGTATTTTAGCAAGAGAACAAGAGTGTTAGAGAAACAAGTTCATGTTAACTTGACGAATTGCCACATACGGCGTCAATTAAACGTCAAGTTCTGCCTTCGTTCTACAAATGTCTGACAACGGCACTTGAACATGACAGTTTAAGTCGTTCCCCAAGTCCAAGAAAAATTCCTCAAAGCAGCTTAACAGTAACAACGGACAAGAAGATTTGGATTTGACTATTTAGTCCTATGGCTCGATGAATTACTCAATGAACTACTCAGTTGCGTTAAAGCCTCTGTTGTAACTACTGCGATGCAACCTATAAACTTCACAACAACACACAACTCCATCTACTTCAACAACCGTTGCTGCAGATACACCTCCATTAAACATTCAAACAACACCAGAAACTACAAGTCAAGCACCCAATCAAGCACCAATTATCACTGCTACTGAGAACATTAATCAAGCAAAACTCAATAAAGAAAAATGCACAAGTTGAAGAAGATGAATTTGTAAACGTTTTTAGTACACCGATACAAGAACGAGGGGAGACATCGTCTCATCATGTTGATTCGTCAAACATGCATACATTCTATCAACACCATCCTTCTGGACAATGTTGGACAAAAGATCACCCGTTAGAACAAGTCATTAGAAATCCTTCTCAATCAATTAGAACAAGATCAGACTCAAAAACAAATGGCGAGATGTTATGTATCGCACACTCATCGTGAGTCCAAACCGAACTAAAGAACATCAAAGAAGCCATGGCAGATTCTACATGGATTGAAGCGATGCAGGAAGAACTTCACCAGTTTGATCGACTAGATGTATGGGAATTAGTCGATTATACCACTTTGCAAAAATGTCATTAACTTGAAGTGGCACTGGAAATAACCTAACGTGATAAGGAAAACTACTGTGGATTCGCAACAAAGCTTGTCTTGTAAGCAAAGGATATGCTCAAAAGGAATGAAATATTGATTACCGAAGAGTCATTCGCACCAGTTCTTTGTTGAAGCTGTCTGGTTTGTAACATTACGAATGTTGTCACACAAAATCATTACAGTATACCAAATAGACGTTAAGACAACATTTCTTTAACGCCCCTCTAAAGGAAGAAGTGTACGTAAACCAGCCAGATGGATTTGTAGATCCATATCATCCTGACCAAGTTTACACCGTCCTCAAGAAAAGCATTATATGGTCATTAAACAAGCACCACAAGCGCGTGGTGTATGATGAACTTTCCAACTTCCTGTTATCCAAAGGATTCTCAAAAGGTTCTATTGATCCAACTCTGACATAACAACACACTAGGGAAGACATATTGCTGTGCAAAATATACGTTAGATAGACACTATTTTATGGTTCTACAAAACAAAAACATATCAAAACGATTTGAAACAACTAAGCACAACAAGTTTATGATATTGTCTATTATTGTGGAAGCTCCGAAAATTCTCTTATTTATCAAGGAATTACCTGATCCACCAATACCCCACATTGTATCTTATCAAACCAAACAAAACTAAAGTATGCTCAAAGAGATACTTATCAAACAGCATGAGTAAGACCTCATGTGAAAAGCATTGGTACTGGCCAACAGGGCTACAAACACCTAGATGCTGACTTTGAAGGTACTCTGGTCGACACCAAACGAAATATCAATAGTATGGTCGGAGAACCTCGTGTACCTAACAGCAAGTAGACCAATATTGTACATGCAACATGTATTGTGAGCTCGCTATCAGCAAAACCGAATGAGAAACATATCACTGCGGTTAAGCGGAAATATTTACTCGTACCCTCAAAGATTCCATTAACATGGACATATTGTATCCAATACGATACACGTTTTGAACTAACTTCTTTTCAGAATCAGATCACAGGGGTTTGTCCTCATTCACGTGAAGAGTCATCAGGTGGCATAATATAAATTCAAGGTGGTGACAAGTTAGCCAGCTAGGTACGTAAACCAAAAAGCAGTACTGCACTTCAATTTCTTTTAGTAGAAGCCCGAGTATGTTTCTTTATCTGCGTGCTGCGCTCAAGTTTTCTATGGTTAAGAACTCAGACTCACAGATTATGGCATTCACTTTGATAAAATACCTATGATTGTGACTCAATAGGCAACCATATCCATCCTCGTTCAATCCAAGACTACATTCCTCGTACCAATAACTTGACGACCAGATATCACTTCATAAGGAACAGGTTGAAAAAGGTAATGTTGAAGTAATCTTTGTTCGGCACTGGATAACCAGTTAGCTGACTTGTTTACTAAAGCCATATCCGAAGATAGGTTAAAGTATCTCTCAGACGACTCGGATATGAGAAATGTTTGACACCATATAAGAACTGGAGTCCTGGCAAACGAATCTGCCTTGATTTATCAAACATCAAACTTGTAAATATCTATGAAAAAGAAAATATACAAAAATATAAAATCTAGAAAAACAAAATATAAAATCAGAAAATTTTCAAAAATACCAAAAAGAATCTTCTCGACATGTCTCTTGGAATCGATAACATTTACGTACCTAGAAATGTTGATTAACATCGACACGGGCGTGTAAATGAAGTTCGAGCAAGAGTTTCAAATGCTTTCAAAACATGTCATTTCTAAATTTTCTTAATGACTTATGTACATTTCAGTGCATAACTCGGACCCGAATATAATAGGGAAGTGTACGCTTCAGTGCGCTTACTCTAAAAAAATAGAAGAGAAGTCTTCTATCATGTTTTTTAAAATCGTTGAACACAATTTTCAAAAAGAACTTTCAATGTCAAATTGTCTACAATATAATTTGTGGCATTTTTCCATAAAAAGTGGTGTTTGTTTAAAATAATGTGATCAACACTCCCTTCCTCTATAAGTTTTAAAATTGATACGAAGAATGTCATTTTTATGTGGAAATATTTTCTGAGGGAGAGCTTTATAAAATAAAGCCTTTATATAATGTGTTTGGGTTTACATCTCATAAAATGTAATTGATGTATCCAAACACAATCAGTTAAAATTAAAATGTGAAACTTATAATGTCAATTAATAATATACATTGTTCACTAGGCATCTCACATCCGTCTACAACATTTTTGTGATGTCATATCATTTGTCATTCTAATGTCAATATTGATAAATATTGGTATCCCCACATATACTGTTGAAGGGAGCTATCAAAACAAATTCCATGCAATATCGTGGTATAATTGTTCTCCCCCATGGAATTTTTCATGTCAAATTTTAATCAATCTGGTATTTTAAAACTAATGTTTTATTATTTAAAATAAGGGGAGAAAATGTGATTAAAATATAATAACTTGTAGAATGTGATCTTTAAGACTCAAAGTGCAATCTTTCCTTCATGTGCTAACAATTTCGAATCTCCTGAGCACATGTGTAGGGCAGAATTTCAAAATGTCAAAAAAAAAAAAAAAAAAAAAAAAAAAAAATGAAAATGGTTTTTATGTTTCGAATCTCAATAACCTAACAACCAACTAATCTCACGACGTCGATGAAGTCATAAGGTGGTTAAGGTTAGGTATAAGTCCTATGATCCAACCAGAACCGGAGGGATCTACCCAAGGACAATCCATAGTTAGAAATAGCAGTCCTTAGGTATGATTGGAGAAGAATAAGTATAAGGGAAACAGCCGACTAAGATTGACTAAACACTGAAACAATCACGAACAGGGTGATAGTAATGATTCTTGGTAAGCATTGAAGGGTTGAAGAATTAAAAAGAAATGTATGGATAAAGGGTAAAAACAAAGCACCCTCTTACAACTTAGGCAAAAACCGGTTTAATACATAATCTATCGGTTTTCACAAGATGTATTTGTGATACTGAAGACACAATCATGGACCCAGTGATGCAATACACAACCCTTCCCAGCCATTCGAGTTTCTCTCAAAAGAAACTTGTCTCATTTTTCACGGAGATACACACGTTATCTATTAACAACTCACTTTGAGATTATTAATATTGAATAAGTGGCAGTCTGCTCCAGCCTCCGATTACTAAAACCAAAAGTGCACAAATCGAGTCTAGAGCCATAAGAGATTCAAATTATAAATCCTCATTAGTACACAATGTCAAAATACACTTGTTGAACTCCATAAAGTTCACAGCTGAAACAAATAGTCCGACGCATTAATCCTTGAGAATCTGCCAGAACATCTGAGTGATACTTAAGTATTCACAGTGAAGATGAAAATCCTGAGCAAACATCAAACAAGCTCTTAGTAGGTGACTTGTGAGATTCTATATGAGTCGAACTTGTGCTAACTGGATATCGATTTGGTTCAGTATATGAATTGACGACTTAATCAGAAAGATAGTAACTATCCTGATCCTCCTTACCGTGTTGTCTGTTTTAGAACCTCCGGTAATACGAGAACAGGGCCTAGTACAAAGCTCGAAACCCATCAAGAAGATTTCATACTTGAATTCTATCTATCATAGCATATTTATACTGAATAACGGGAACCGTAGGTTATTGCAACCCGTATCGCCGAAGTACAAAGACACATTCGACATTATCTGATGTTTTTCACTAACCTTTTAAATGCAGATTCAAACGTCGAAGTTGCAACCATGTACCAACAGTAGATACATTACCACATACTCATACTCGAGCTCTAAAAGTCAATCATTTAACATCAAGATTGTTGATCCTAAACTTCCTCAAAGATCTTTAAAGTCAAATCAAGAATCTCATTTTAGAGAGATTGTTAGCCTTATGTTTATATAAGTCAAACAAGAATGCGATAAGTATGAGTATGTCGGTCAAGAGTACAAGATGATCAAGAAAGTCAAATCAAGATGATTCAAGTCAAGGAGATGATGCAAGATAAAGATCTCAAGAACTCAAAGTCAAAAGATAAAGACTCAAGATCAAGATCACAAGGCATGAATGAACAGAGCCATTACAAATAAGAAAAGACAAAGACTAAGACTGAAGATAAACATGGCAAAGCATAAACGTCAAAAGTCATATCTTCAACATCGGGGGAGACAATGATAAAATAAGACAGCCTCCTACAAGAATGTTATCGGTTGTACAAGAACGTCAACATAGAAGATCAAGTCCCAACACATCCTTAAAAGAAAACTAAAAAGACCACAACAGTGGAGTGAGGTTTTTTGAAGAAAGAGACCTCAACATTGGGGGAGATTGTTAGCCTTAATTTTATTAAGTCAAACAAGAAAGTTATCGGTCTTATAAAGTTAAATAGGTCTTGTAATGTAATAGGCTAGTCGGGTATTAACGGGCTTGGATTGTAATCTAATATTGTCTATGTTTCGGGTTCAAAGCCCAAGTTAAGCCAAGCCTGGTCCATTTAGAAAGCCCAAGTGCCAAGGAATAGGCTAAGGGTATAAAAGAAACCCTCTCCACACATGGAGAGGGTGTTGGTTTTCATTTGCTCACTTTCCATGCTGTGTAAACCATCCACTCTCTACTTTCTCTCGTCTATTAAATCTTTCACTTTTACTTTATCACATTCTACTTATTGCTTATTTGGTATAAGCTTAATAGTTGTACATGGGTTACAGTTTATGGGAATAAACAGCTAACATACCGATAACACCCCATGGGCTATATTTGTAAATTGCTAAAAGAATAAAAAAATAATTAAGTTTAATGGTCGTACTTAACGTCGATAAGTAACCGCCGACCCCAAAACTAATTTTTAGTGTAAATTGTCAAAACAATTAATCTAAAACGGTGGTTACTTAACATCCGTTAAGTAATGTTAAGTGATGATCGTTAGTACTATACATGGGCCGGTAAATGGACGGGTGGTTTGCGGGTTGGTTAAACCAACGGGTTTGGGTCAGTTTTCCCGCTAATTGTTAGTTTACTATAATATATAATGGTATATGATACATTATTATTACTACGTATAATACGGCAGCCGCCTAGGGTCACACAAAGTAATATTAAAAAACGAAAAAACTCACCATTCATGATGTAAAAAAAATCAAAACGCACCCTCAGATATTCTAAAAGTTACTACCCTCCGTCCCATATTAAGTGTCCATTTTTGACTTTTTAAAGTCTTTTTTCTTCAACTTTGACCTTAATTATTTCTTCTTATGTTATATGATACTCAATGCAAAATATATGAATGGATAGAGTTTCGAATGTATTATTATTACTACGTATAATACGGCAGCCGCCTAGGGTCACACAAAGTAATATTAAAAAACGAAAAAACTCACCATTCATGATGTAAAAAAATCAAAACGCACCCTCAGATATGCTAAAAGTTACAAAACCGACCTTGAATTTTTACCTATTTACGACTTTTTTATATAACAAACATTAGTTATCAAATATGGAACGCATATTTATCGATTTATTCGGAAAAAATATGACTGAAAAGATCGTCGAATTGCAAACAAAACAAGCTTAATATTGCAATGCTTCTGACATGCTACGATTTTATAAAAAATAATGATGTTTAATATATATTTGTAAATATTTACGAAAATAGTATTTTAGGTTATCAGTTCGTTGCAAGGTCATCCCAAGGATTAACAAATAATACTTGGCGTTATCGGTCTGTTGCAAAAATAGTCTTGTGTGCTCCGCGACGAGATGCGGATTACGAACCTCATTATACATATATATTAAACCCCAAGATTGTCATCCCGAGGCACTGTTAATGACCTCTTTAGTCCGCCCGACCCGACATAAAATAATACGGACTAAATTTTTCAGTGGATCACACGTGTCCTTCCCCTCTACTTCCACACCATTTTACTCATACACCTCATTCAAGATTTCCAGAACCATCATTTGTCTCTTTCACAAATCAAAATCTAGATTCACGATTCACTCTCTTCTCTCTTTCTTGCCTAAAGAAACGGTGCTTGCAGGTACACAATCCAGAAATGTGGAGATGATTTTTTTGGGATTATGAACTAATTTTCTTTGGAGGGTTATCAAATGCAAAGGTGTTGTAGGTGAATTATGAAGTGGAGGTGTGGTTGTTGGTGTGAAAAGTATAGGTGGAATTGGTGCCTACAGAGTGTTTGATGAAACTTTTGTAACAATTGGGTCTTTGGTAAGTTTTTTTTCTTTTTATTCAATCTCTTTAGTTTTTTAATTTCATTTTATGCATGTGTTTGGTTGCTGATTAAATGTTGTTTAGAAATTTATGGTATTTGTGTATGTAAAAGCCTTAAACCTAGGGATTAAAACTGCGATGAGTGAAATATTGAATTGGAAGAAGAATATTCACTAGCGGATTAGTCAAAGGGAGAGGATCGGCTGCGATCTAATACATTTATGTGTTTAGGTGGGTAGGTGTGTTTCTAAAACGGGTATGTTTGGGCAGGTTCGTGCGATGAAATAGGCCCTTATCTCCATAAGCGAACATCTCGACCTTCAAACAAGTTAGCATTTTATAACTACCTTATACTTTTCGTCATCCGTTAGCGATGCAAATATAAGGTATCTTGGTTATAGTTCGTGTTAGGATCCACAATGCAATAAGTTTGATGATTCGACGCCTAATGTTCAACAATATTATTGCGTAGCAGATATGAGATTATGTGTTTAGGTTAAATATTATGTTTTGGATGATCACATTACGACTACGCACAATAACAATGATTTTTGATTATATAGGGGTTGGTTTAGTACAGGATTGGCTCGACACTGAAACAATTATTTGTGTCATCATGACAACTTTAACAAGCACAAGCGCATCTAATTATCATCTTATATAAGATCTTTTGTTTTGTTACAGCTAATTAACTGATTAGTTCATATTCACTTACAATATGCAATGCCAAACACCATTGTAAGACTTGCTTTTGGATGTAGTGGTTTAGAGTACAAACTATAGCAAGGAGTGATTTTTTTATAACTATGGAATTTAACCTGCTTTTGGATGTATTGATTTTGATACCCCATCTCTTTTAATGTCATCGTGATACAATCTCTATTGGTTTGTTTGTTTGGCAAGATCGTGACAGCGTCCCACCTTGCGTCATATGATCAGATCAAGGAATGGATATTAGCAAAAGGTGTGATGAAAGATGGCTTGGGGACACATGTGACTGCGAGTTTTGCAGCAGGGTTGTTTCGTCAAATCCAGTGGATGTAATAAAGACTAGATTTATGAATATGAAGGTGGCAAAAGGAGTCGAGCTTCCGTATAAAGGGGCGGTTGATAGTGATTGATTTTGTATTACGTTACTTTATGTAACGGGAACTGTTTTGAAAACTTAATTTGTTTTGGACTATCAACTTGTTTGGAAATTGATTTTGGTTTGGACAACTGTTTTTTATACCTTGCCAATGAGTTGGCAAACTGTTATTGGACGTCTACTCTTTTATAAACTATATTGGTGTACAAAGTCTTGAGAACTCACCAACTATTTCGATAGTTGACCGTTTTATCATGCTTTTCAGGTGACGTTCCTAAAGTGGAAACTTAGTGTGATTGCATTTGAGCCTGTTCAAGAAGTCTATTTTCTTCCAAGTTATTATCTTTTGGGTGATCCATGTTCGGAAGAAAAACTACTATGTTGTCTTTGTACTTTTAAACTTGTACATGAATTGTTGTAATTCGGCTAACTTTCTTTTATTTGAACTCATGTATGGTGTTTTATCTATCATCTTAAGTGATGCTTATTAATATGTTACACCTCGCATTTCCGCCTTGGTAGGGTGTGACAGATTGGTAATCAGAGCATTAGGTTATAGAGAATGCCAGTTTTTCAAAAAAGAAAATCCGAACTATAACTAAAATGATTTCCTTTTTCTAAAAACACCGAACATGAAACGAGTCGACTAGTCTGAGTGGTTGCATCATTAGACCTCAATTAGACATAACTTGATTCATGTATGTCTAATTCAGTGAGTATCATGCAACACTGGGTATAGTCATTATTTTAAACAAGTCTAAAAACCGACTTTCCACTTTAGTCACTAAAAAGCATACTATGAATTATGTGCATCGTACTCCCCCATTCCCGGCTGTAACTGCTCCCCTCGCATTGTTCCCCTGAACTCTGTGTTGTCTACCTAAAACATTCTGAACCACAACCCTGTCATTTTGAACTGTGGCTTGGTGCCTTGTGTTAGATGAAGTTCTGAGTTGATTGTTGGTTTGTGGAAGGTGTGTTTTGTAGGATTGGATGAGTAGGGCAACTGTTTTAGTTAAGTTTTCAATCAAGTCATCAGTTGGGGTAAGTCTTGAATCAAGTTATGGGTAATCAGTGTTGAAACCTAATTGTAGGCTTCATAGATCGTTTTGCCCATCTAGGATATCATAACATTGATCACGCAGTGGAATAACAATTAAGAACAACAATGTTATGAACAAGGTTTTTATTCAAAAACTATATCCCCAAGATCAAATAATCCTTGAGGCTAACTAATACACTATTCGACTTTAATCAGTCAACTATACTATCTAGATAACTAACTACTAATAAGCTAACTATTAGACTCTCATTGGAGAGATCTAACTATGATGGATACTAAAACTATTCAC